>JABUQX010061669.1:0-47740 GCA_015478945.1 Trachelipus rathkii
CGGTAACGGGGAATCGTACTCCAATTCGCTTCACTCGAACCGCGAGGCTTTGGATAATCTGCTGATTAACCCCGCGGGCGTTAATCTCTCTTGCGTCGTTAGCCCGCGCAACGAAGATTCTTTCCGAATCCTGAAAAGTCGACGCTGTTTCAGATCGGGATTTTGCGCCAGCGATTATAAAGCCACGGTCGCCAGCAGACTCAACGCGAGTCGCTTACCCGCCCCATCGGACTCCATCGAGCCTAGTACTTACATACAAAGGGGGTGTCTCAACCCGAAACTGATCTCCGTGATTAATAGTTTGCACAACGATTTGATTTCTGTGCAGGAACGACTTATAGGCGGCCTCCACGACAGGTTGAGGGAATTAAAAATCGACGACCTAGTGAGCGACTCCGTGATGAAAAGTTTGACGTCTCTCAACGAAGAACTCAAAGACATCATCGTGCGAAATTCCGTTATCGCCAACGGTCCGCAATCGCGCCACTCGCTAGGTTCCTCTTCGTTAGTCGAACATCGTCGATTCGGTGGGGCAGGAGGAGGAGGCGTACGCGATTCCTCGCTATCGATTACCGATTTCAAGAACGTTTTGTGCCATGTCGCCAAATTGAAACACGGGGGGGGCGACGTAGTATTTTCATCCGATCGAAAAAATTACTACAACGAACCGACGCAGTTAGGTTCGGGAATCCCGAATTTAGAATTTTTGGCCAAAAGAAGAAACGGGACTACCGAAAAATGGGAGACTAATAAGAATTTTAGTAACCGAATAAACCAATTGGTCGACGAGGACGATATCGATCTCGTGGGAAATATCGAAAACCTGCGCTCTCTACTTCGAGAAGGGAGTGGTGGAGCGGGGGCTGAAGGAGGAGAAAAAAAAGAAGGAGATCCTTCCTCTCTTCCAGGGGGTGATAGTAATATAATTCAATTGATATATTACATTTTCAAAAAGGTTAAAAAGAATTTGAAACCGGAGGATTACGCTAAAATCGCTAAGAAATTCAGTATTCCGGTAACGAGTAACGTCGACGACGACGAAGAAATGCGTATGGACGTGGATGACGACGACGACGAGGAAGAAGAAGAATACCGGCGCGACAAACTATCTTTCGGGATCGGTAAAAAGAACGAAATGGCGAGGGATAGTATCAGAAAATTGAAAAGAATGGCCAATTTTATGCCCGTGGGAGAAACAGAGAAAATTAAAAGGAACGCCGAGGAAGAAAACGAATTGAAATTTTTCAATCAAATGTATACGTTTTTATCAATATTCCGAACGGAAATCAAACCGTATTTTAATTCTCAGAAGGAGAATATAAAGAAAGTTTTTCGAATCGTTAGCGCGCTGATACACGTCAACAATTTGCTAAAGTACGGTTTATCCAATTCCTCCAGTTACGATTTGTCGCATTTGGGCGTCCTCCAGTTACGATTTGTCGCATTTGGGCGCCAACTCCGATATCCCGATCGACGAAAGCGTGGTTTTTCAAACCGTCGAGCCCATTATCGCTTTCGCGTACTGCAAGATCTCGGCGCTCCTTTACGTGAAAGAGATCGAATCCAGAAACGATATAGTTACTCACAGACAAACGGCTGTCTCGTTCTTCAATCACCCCGATACCGTCGATATTAAAAGGAACGGCGAGTTCTTGATCGGAAAAGGCGGGTCGGGGCCACTGGGAATTAACCTGGCGACTCTGGTTCAGTCGCAGAGCTACTTGTACTCGCTTAATTTAGATTCGGTGTCGTCGTCGTGCGTCGATTGCGGAAATGCTTTCGGCGGCGGAGGCGATACTCGTTTTTGTCGTTGCGCTCGGAATACGATGCCGCGAATCCCGCGTTCACCTCGAAAGAAGGATAGCGCCGCAACGACCATCGCCCCCGCAGTCGAGGATAATTATTCCCCGTTTTTGACGGTGCCGGGTCATAGAAAATTGCAAGTGAGCATGCCGACGGACTTTTCGGGATTGGTCGTCAACACCGACGTCGGCGATTGGTCGATATCGTCGCTGTCCGGGGATAGAAGCGAAAGCGACTCCGCCGTCGTTTACCTCCACACCGACGCTATAATCCCTCTAACAACCCAATTGTCCATGACGGATTGTTATTTAACCGGAATGAGCGGCAGGTGTAGATTGGTCCCTGAGATATTTAAATCTTTGCAATTATTATCCGGAAACGGGGAAGGAAACTCGTCGAACGCCGCGGTCGGGAAAAGAGGTTTCGACGAAATAATTTCGTTCGATCCGGACAAATTCGATATAGAAATCAAAGATTTGAAAAAATTGGTCGATGTAAAAAGCGATAACGAGAATTACGATTTTTGGCGATATATTAGAGCCGCGTCTCCTTCTTCGAATTTTCTAAACGCTTACTTTTTAAAAAATAAAAACGATAACATCAACGATAGCGGAGCCGTATCGGGTGACGATATGAATACGCAAACGGCGCTTAAAAAAGCGGGCCCGTTGCTCGCAGACCTCCAAAACAACACGCAAAGGGCCACAAAATCGATAATTAAAAGCAATTTCGCCTATTCCGCCGAAATGAACAAATTGTACCACACGACGAAAGAGGTAGAAAATCTAAGAAAACATCACGAACAACTAATGCACGATAATAACATCGCGCTGGCTTGCATTAAAAACGTCGAAAAAGAACCTCTCACAAAAATGAACGCCGGCTTCTCGACGGTCTTTATGTTGTTTGTTTTTTTTTTTTTTTTTTTTTTTTTTTTGTTATTTTTCGAAATGGAAAAAGGATCATTTTTTTTCTTGTCTTCTTGACTTTTTTCTTTTTTTTGGCCAATGTATTGGAAAGCGTTGCAAGCATACCGTCTTCAAGACGCTGTTCTATCGTTGATTGAGATATGATAGACAGTTCACCAATTCTATTGTCTTATATATTTCTAACTTCTGCCTCTTCCTTCCTTATCAATTTCGTCTTTTTTGTTATATTTTCTCCTCAGCTTAAAGACTAACCCAGTGTCGTGTCTTCTTTCCGGCAGCGGACCGAGGAACGAACGCCGGTTAGGATAACAGAGATCGAATAGATCAAGCGCCATGTTCATGGGAAGCGTACCTTTCGAACAATGCCATCTTCTCGAAAGGTACCGATCATAGAAACAGTCTCCGGAAAGACATGAACAAGAGTGTTGGCCATCTATCTTCCTCTCGTGGTTACGATTTTCATTCATATACCCCTACATTGATGGATGGGAACTCCAAACTTGTTAATTGCTCTTGCTACACCGAACGAGTGTGAGCATCCGTAAGAAATTCTGCATGCTATAGAGGATCCATCTGGTGGATTTTTAGGGAACAAGGACGATTGTTCTAGCGCTGTTGATGTGCACTGATAGCGTAATCTGAATAAAACATAAAAGTGATTCTTTTGATTATAAGGGAATAAAATTCTTTCCGACACGTAAGGCTGGCAATTCAATATAATCATAAGTTCTGCCGAAAAAATGAAGTATGAGGTTGGGCTTTCCCAGCGAATGGGTACTGGCGGATGAGGTTGCATTTTATAGGAATAGGTCAGCAACCTATCACACTTCTGCCCTGTTTTTTGAAACCGTAATATTAAACTACAGGAGCAAATTGCTCCATGAACTTAGCAACATGAATACCTCCTATCAGAATTTTATGCATTTTAACATGCCAGCGAGTACTCCTCTCCGGTTTGGCAGATTTTTGTTTGAAGAGAAGAGGTCCAGACCAGGGATATAAGTTTCGGGAGTGGTCGAAAATAGCCCATAACGGCGCCTGAGATACTACCCTCATTCATAACCCGAACGTGGTTTACGATTTCCCTAGTTTGCAGTGATTGTTCGTCACGGTAGAAGCACAAGACGCCGGGAGAACGGTGTAGAGTCACCTTTTGCAAAGTGGATGTTGGCTGGGAGGGACTCTCAAAAATTATAATCTCATGTCTTGCAAAATGACGGCGAGTAAAGAACGATTGGCCCTGATTGTATGCTCACCGCACTATTATAGGCTCGGTGTGTTTCAGAGCAGATGATGTATTGGAGTTGGAAAAGCGAAAATAGGTGGTGGCACTCAGGGCTCACCCCAGAAGGCAATCGAAGGCTCCAGTAGAAACGGCATTAGTCTCATTTGGATTTGAATCAAAACTAGTTTAGTAGAGCTGAAAAGGCACTGGCCATATACTCGCAGTCATAGCTCAGCTTCGATCGATTAAAGGCGATGTAGAAACGTATAAAAGGTTGATTGGCGATCTAGCACTTCCCAGAATTTTGAGGATAAGAAGAGGATTAGGGTGAAGCACACAATTGGAAAGTCGTTTCAGGAGTTTAATGTGCAGTGGCGTATGTTAAGGGTAACATAGAACTGATCCTAAGAAATCTGATTTGTGATAGTTACAGGAATTTTAGCGAGACCTATAAGGTTAGGTTGATCAGCGGGAAAGGTTGTCAGTTCTTCGTCCTTTTCCTCTAAATAGAACTACTGAGGTCTATATATATAATATATAATATTTATATATTAATATATATATATATATGGTATATAAGTACTATATTATATATAATATATATATATATATATATATACACTAATATATATATATATATACTATTAAATATTAATATATATATATAATATATATATATATGTATATTATATTATATATATATTAATATAATAAATAATTATATATATAGTAATATATATGATTACTCAATATATATTATAATATATATAAATATATAGTATATATATATATAATACTTATATATATAGTTTATATATATAAATATTTATATTATATCATAATATATATATTTAATACTATTATATATATATATATATATATGTATATATATATATATAATATTAGTATATAATATGTTATATATATATATATACTATATATGTATATATATATATATATATATATATATATATTATATATTATATTATATTACTATATTATTATATATATATTAACCTTAAAATTTCTTCTCACCTTCTCACCAATGCGCTGAGATTAGGGGAAAGCCCGGTCCTCTGCAAAGCCCTCCATGCGGATCGGTCCGGTAGGAATCCTCCTCTATCCACCTCGGCAATAGATTTTCCTCGCTTCACCATCGACGCTGCAACGCAACACCATCCCATCCATCTTCTTCTTGGCTCCCAGCAGGTCTTCTTCCTTCTGGCTGCCAGTCGTAGAATCTCGCAGGTGTAATCCTCTCCTCATTCATCTTCGGACCATCCATACACCTTTAGCTGTTGTCTCTTCTATCAACCATATCAATGGGCTACTATTCCAACGCTCGCGCTCATAATTTCCGAATTTCTCTTCGCTCCTTCTCGTCACTTCCTCATATGCAGTCCAGCACCTCATTGTTCTGCTGCCACAATCTTGCTTTTAGCTGGTGGTAAGTGTCCCAGCCTTCCGATCCATATACGAAGTAGTTAGGGCTTAGTATGTCGTATCATATTCAAACACCTTTAACATCCTTCAACGGTTACATGCTCTTGTTTATTCAGGCAATCCATAACAGCTTCCCACACCCCTTCGAACCTGTTATCTCTCCCTGCAATCCTCCGGCCATTTCTCCATCCACGTTTACAGTATAACACCCAGGTACTTAAATTTTTCCACTTCCCATTCAAACCTTTCCCCCTCTTAATCACGATGCCAAGCACCTCCTTCCTAGCGATCTTCATCACTCCGTCTTTTCCTTGTTATTATTTGTTTGTCTCACTGCATATGTCTCCCCACCTATCCAACGCTCTCTGGCAGAGTCGCTCTGTCACTTGTCACCACTGTCCTCATGTCATCTGGCATATGCGCATAGCATTGTCCAACTCGCCTCGCGAAACGAACTCTCGGATTACACCCATCCCATATTATGAAAACGAGCAAGATGGGGTGGAGACGAGACAGCGCGCTCCCGCGCGAGTCGCCCAGCTTGTACATGGAACCATTTTCCTAAGCCAAACGCTGTTCTGACGGCACTCTTACTAGTGACATAGAGACTACGTATCACTCTTACTAACTTGGGTTCAACCTCATAATACGGATTTCCAAGCGTTTCCCACAACTTCTCCCGCGGCACACTATCAAACGCTTTCTCTAGATCTATAAAAGCAGCATAGATGTCTCTATCCCACTCCCAGCTCTTCTCAATACCCTCTTTCAAGCTAAAGAATCAAATCGTGGTTCCTCTTCCCGGTCTAAAACCATATTGGGCCTCATTCAATTTTTACTCTCCACACTCGTTCTAAGTCTCCTCTCCAAAATCCTTTCATATATCTTCAAAGCATGGGGCAGAAGAGATATCCCCCTATAGTTGGAGTACTCAGCATTTATGGGATGAGAAAACCGGGTGCTTTAAAAACTACGTTTGAAGCGTCTTTTTTTTTGGGGACGTGGATGGCCTAGTGGATAGAGCATCCGGTTGTTGTTAACTCAGCAACGCGGAGTCCAACGTTCGAATCCCGCTGACGAAGAGTAAAATCTTCTGTGACTCATTCATTTATACTATATCCTCTTCCAAAGTTTCCTAGGACCAGATTGTTTAACAAATACACTTTTCCATATTTCTTTTCTAACCTTTTTCGCAAGTTCGTTATTTTGATAGGTTTTCATGCGACCATCAACATTATGAAGTTCAATTACAAACACGCACACACACACCTACACACACATACATATATATATATATATATAATTAATATATAAACAATAATATATTATATATATAATATATATATATATATATATATATATATTATATATATATTAGTATATATATATATATATATATACTATATATAATATAACATATAATATCATAATATATATATAATATATATAATTATATATATTATATTATATATATATAATATATATATAATATATATATATCATATATATATAATAATATAATACTATAAATATATATATATATTTAATGAAAGCTCTCACTTGGGAAAGTACAAGAGCAGTGATCCAAAAAAAGGCTTAATAAATTAAAAACCCATCTACCATTTCGCACCAATAATCTGGTGGGTTCTGCCTAATATCTAATATATTATTATATAATTACTATATTTATATTATATATATAATATATATATATATATATATATAAATATCATTAGTATATATATTAATATATATATATAATATATATATATATAGTATATATCGTAATAATATATATAATACTATATATATACTATATACTATATATATATATATATATATAATATATAAAATGTATATAATATATCATATATATATAGTATATAAATATAGTATATATACTATATATATAACTATATATATAATATATATATAATATAATATGATATAAAATAGATATATATTATAATATATATATATTACTAGCTTCAATATATATATATAAATATCATACACGAAAGTCAATCTACGCTATAAATATACAGTAATATAGCATAGGATTGTGATATATACTATTGACGAGCTAATATATAATATATAATATATTATATACTATATATTATATATATATATATATAATATTACTTATAATATATATTATATATATAAATAGATATAATATATATATCATCTATATATATATATATAAATATATAATATATATATCAGAATAATTAATTATACTATCTATAATAAGATTATATGAATATTTAGTATATACTCGATAAGAA
The DNA here is from genome assembly GCA_015478945.1 of Trachelipus rathkii. Taxonomy (NCBI): domain Eukaryota; kingdom Metazoa; phylum Arthropoda; class Malacostraca; order Isopoda; family Trachelipodidae; genus Trachelipus; species Trachelipus rathkii. The sequence continues at coordinate 7,692 of JABUQX010061669.1, forward strand.
AAGTTTATGAAAAAAAACTTTATGATATTTATAGATAAAAGTATATTACATTATATATATATATATAGGCATATTATAGACTATATAATATAAGCTATATAATATATATATACAGGTGATATCTAATACAGATATTACTTACAATAAAATAATAACTTACTATTTAATATAATTTTGCCTTAAACTGCGAAATCACTGTGTATTAACGTATGAATACTCTTCTTAAGGCGTATATAAAAAAAATATTTAAATAGAAGCAAGTTATATCACAGCGAAAAGAGACCTCTAGTATTAATTTAAATTTTGCGTTCTGAAATAGACCAACTATAATATAAGTAATATATACAAAATAATATTATATATTATATATACTATATATTAATATATAATACATAAATATATATATATAAGTATTATAATATTACTAGTATATATATATATAACTATATAATATATTAACATAATATATATATATATACTGATATTTACATGAAATAATTATATTCTTAGTATATTCGACATATTAGAATAAGTGAGTTTTGTCTAAATACCAACTACAGGGAATATAATCATTAGTAGATATCGTATTAATATCTATATATATAATATACCTAATATACTATCTTTTCATACCCTTGTATTCCCTCCTATCTACTAGTATTAATGTAGATATATATATATATTATATTATATATTCACCAAGTACCTTGACATACGAGTGTCCCCAACTTAGTAGGTCCAAGAAACGATGGTGTCACTCGATCACGTTTTTTGCTTGGGGATTGCGGAGCGGTGGGCAAATTGTGTATGTACTCTCGAGAGCCAGGTAACCGCTTAAGATAGATATTACTGTACAGGTCACCATGATAGTATTTGAAAGGAATAGGGCCTCCCAGGATAACTGTGTTGACGTGTATAACAAACATACTGTCGACTTAGATATTCATTGTCTGAAGCGCACGATCTGGTTGAGTGAGAGTTAGTTGGATATTATGTATCAATACAGTTCTGCTCTATAAGAACTTCCTTTGGTGGATCTTATCACGCTGCCGCCGACTCGCCGGCCAGTCGTCAAGGAGGGGCGATACTAAAGTTATTGTCTACAAACTTTACTCTCGTTTATTATCCCTTGGAAGTTTGGGATGATACTTATGGAGGAGTTTGCTTCGTCAAGCTCACCTACCGCTGTTATAGCTGAATTTTCGAGGAACTGAAGCGATCGTTGGCCCATCCGGCCGCCGCAACAGTCACCACCGCTGTGTCTCCTACGACGATCAATTCAGACAATTAGGGGAAAGTCGGTAAAAAAGGCCACGTTCGTGGTGTGCGAGCCGCCTACGGCGTTCGTTCCCTGGACATACGGAGAACCCACTATTTCACCATTTCGAAAACAAAGGGCGTTCGTTATGTAAGCTGTGGTAAAATATATTGTGAAAGAGGTGCACATTCTTTCACAGGTTCTGTTAACTGCAAACTGTGCTACATCAGTTGGCTGACGAATAGTTATTAATCGCGCCCGTTTGTATATAAAGATTTGAATCTCCGTGGATTGTTTGGTTTCTTCGAATTTTATAATCTACACCTTTCTTCTTGTGGTGAGTACTATATTTTTTGATTCGATTTTCGGCGGAATACTTAGCGCGAAATTGCTTTTAATTATCGATTTTGTGGCCCTTTGCGTGTTGTTTTGGAGGTCTGCGAGCAACGGGCCCGCTTTTTTAAGCGCCGTTTGCGTATTCATATCGTCACCCGATACGGCTCCGCTATCGTTGATGTTATCGTTTTTATTTTTTAAAAAGTAAGCGTTTAGAAAATTCGAAGAAGGAGACGCGGCTCTAATATATCGCCAAAAATCGTAATTCTCGTTATCGCTTTTTACATCGACCAATTTTTTCAAATCTTTGATTTCTGATATCGAATTTTCCGGATCGAACGGAAATTATTCGTCCGAAACCTTCTTTTCCGACCGCAGGCGTTCGACGAAGTTTACATTCCCCGTTTCCGGATAAATAAAAATTAGCAAAGAGAGTTATGAAATATCTCCAATGATTCCAATATCTACACACTTGCCGTGTGCTCAAATTCTCTGAGATATAAAAAAATAACATAGATCCGTCATGGTTACAAATTGGTTTGTTAGAGAGCGATGATGACATAAGTTTGGAGCGTTACCGGTGTGGAGAGCGGTACAGGGATGTAAACGGGCGAAACGGCGAGAGTCGCAATATATCCTGCCTGTTCATATCCCGGAAGGCAAGCGACGATATCGACAATCGCCGAGGTACCTACTAATATATTATTAAAGGAAACCACCAGTTTTTCTGTCATTGGTCATGGATATAGAGTGAATGTTATGATATAACATCCTAATAATTCCCTGAAAATTAGTCCGTTCTAGCATTGTCTCAACTGCAATTTACTATGACCTAGGCTACCTTGTCAAAAAACGATGGGAATATTAATTATCCTCGACTGCGGGGCGATGTCAGTTGACTTAGTGCCGCTAATCCTTTACTTTTCGAAGGTGTAAACGCAAGGTGATTCTGACCGGCTTCGTATTATTTTATACCGTAAGCGCTAAAACGGTAACATATAATAAATCGTAAGATAATCGCCTCCGACCGCGTAAAGCATATTCCGTGCAATCGTGACTGAGCACGACAGACGACACCGGTGAAACTTAATAAATTAAGTCGAGTTACAAGTTGACTCTGCGACTGAACCCAGATAGTCGCCAAGTGTTCATAATTTCCACTTATGGGCCCATACCCGCCTTTTTCAGATCAAGAATAATATTCTACTAGTACGTTTCCTATTTTTATTAATATTCGTTACATTTATTTATAGCATTTTTAATCTCGGCGGTCCATGACAATGAGGAGAATTAAGCCGAGGCACAAAGGGCATTGCTGTGAGTTACTAATATTCGTTTCTGGTGGTCGATCTCTTTCTAGGTTAAGAAGGCAGGTGGCGGCTGATTCGTATGCTCAATGCTATCTCGATAAGAACGAATATTAAGGCTCGACTCGTTGACCAAACCAATATCCACGCGATTATACAGTACGAATAATCGGAATTAGTCGAGAAGGGGGTGCAGGCCGTTGCTACCCACTCAAAATGCCGACCAAATCGGGAACGCAAATGATGTGGAATGATAAATATTGTTCTTCATATAAACTGACTGTCGTAATACCATCTGAGAAAGGCAGGCTTCCACCTCCTAGCAACTCATCTTATTAGATTTAGCAAATTTCTCTTTTATATTATAAGTTCTGAGCTATTAACAGTTAAATATGATAATAAAAAACACACTCGCAAAATTAAACGTTAAAAAGGTTAAAACAATTTTTTTCGGTTTAACTTCTCCTTCCTCAACTTTCTGATGAATTTTAAATCTAAATGAAATTATATTAAACATATGAGAATATGTATTTCCGTTCGGAATATATGTATCATTTACAAGAATTCCGTGAATAATATATCATTGTGTATAAATGATATTGGAAAATTTACTAGTATTAATTGTTAGCGGTATCTTTTAAGGCAACACTACCGCCTCTTTCGGTAGGAAGCTAACTCGTGTGTTCTTCTAGTATCTTCCACTTCCTACGGAAGCGAATACCTGTCAGATTGCATTCATTACTTTTATTTCAATTCTGTCTTCGCATCTTCCAACTAAATCCCTTTCAACACTTATTCTTCTCATTACTTCTCATTTACTTTCAACCCTCGATAAAGTCATTTAGTTCTTTCTGTCTGTCCGCAGAGCCAGCGTCTTGATTCCTCTACGCCTCTCTCGTCGATCGTCTTCGGCGGTACGGGTCCACGTTCCATACCGCTTCGTATTTCATTTCGTTACAGTCGTCTAACTATGATTACTCTGTTACTACGGTATAAATACTATTAGAATTTCTATAGACGATTTATATTAGCGTAATCCTCCGGTTTCAAATTTTTTTTAACCTATTTTATGAAAATAATTATAATATATTTAATTCAATTGAATAATTATTATATACTTTCTATCAACCTCACTATTACCCAGGAAGAGAGTGAAGGATTATCTCTCTCTTATATGTATTTCTCCTCCTTCAGTACACCCTCTCGACTCCACCACTCCCTTTACTCGATAAGTATGAAGAGTGACGCAGTAGTTTTCTCATTGAATAATTTCCACGAGATTCAGATATATTTCATCCTCGTTACGATCCAATATTGGTTTATTTCGGTGATTTACTAATAATTCTTATTTAAGTTACTCCCATTATATCGGTAGTCCCTGTTTATATCTTTTTTGGCTAAAATATAATTCTCTAATAATATCGGTATAGAATTCCACGAACCTAACTGCGTCGGTGAGTCGTATAGTATAGATTAAATTTTTTACTCGATCGGATGATAAATACTCATATAACGTTCGCTCCCCACCCGTGTTTACAATTTGTGATGTAGCATGGCACAATAAAAGTTCTATGAATAATTCGGTAAATTCGATAGCGAAGAGAATCGCGTTTACCGCCTCCTCCTGTATCTGCTACTCCTACTCTACCCTACTACCTCTACTATTACCTATATTAATATACCTATATAATATATACCCGTATCATACCATATACATTATTATATATATATAATACACTACACACCCCCCGTATATATATATATATATATATAATATACTCCACTACTATACTATTATAATATCTATGTATATACTATATGTATAACTATATATATACCTACTACTACTATATAACACCTAGAATCTCCGATTACGAATTAGTTATATTACGACTAGAACGATAGAAGGTAAACTTAGTACTTAGAGTGGCGCGATTGCGTGAACCGTTTAGGCGATCTATAAACGGAAAATTATTCGCCATACACCGATAGTGTTAATGTCTTATTTGAAGTTCTTCGGTTATGATAAGACGTACAATTAAACTTATTCATACATACGGAGTTACGCTCGCATAACTAAGGGTCTGTTTTATTCCTTTTTTATATGATATCTCTATAGCTTTCTTCAATTTACTGTTAGTCGATGGAGTGCTCCAGCACTATATTAAGGGTCGTTCCTGCCATACAGATTAATCATAATAAATCTGATTTGATGTAAACTCTTATTAAATCACTGAGAAGATCAAGCTTCGGGTCTGAGGACACCCCCTTTATGTTATGTAAGTACTAGTGACTCGTATGGAGTCCGGGGGCGGTAGAAGCGTAACTCGCAGTTGAGTCTCTGGCGACCGTGGCTTTTTAATCGCTGAGTCGAGCAAAATCCCGATCTGAAAACAGCTGAGTCGACATTTCATAGGATTTACGAGAAAGATATTTATTTCGTTGCGCCGGTGAGCTAATCGACTAGCAAGATAGAGATATATAATACGTCCGAGCTGAGCAGCAGTTTAATCAGCAGAATTATCCAAAGCCTTCGTCGGGTTCGAGTGATGAAGTGAGCGAATGTCGAGATGTACAAGATTATTCATACCTTACCGCAACTTTCAATATATAAGGTAACTATACGGGTAATAATAGGTCTTTTTCAGATACACGGCCGAGAAACGCGACTGGAGACTGGATAATATTCTGACGTAATCGGCTTTCGCTGAAGGACTCTTTTTTGATAGTACTCTAGGTACTTGAGACTATATTACGTAAGGCATAGTTCTTCTAGTAAATCGAGTACGATTCGCAATATACACGAGAAAAGAAGTGCTAGTAATTTAATTTTCAGCTTTCTGGAACTGAAACTCAAATGGTGTTAATACTTCATATCTATGGGCACAAGCTAATTCTTTGGCAAGCGTACAACATATTGTATCGATATAATCGTTATTCTCTCCATGGGGATAGGATTTCGTATCGCGAAATAGTTGTTTAACAAACTCGGTTTTATAATCGTGATACATTCGTGACACGTCCTATGATAAAGGTGGTTACGGTGTAATATATTAAGTATTTCTCTGTTTTTTTTCCATATATTTCGTGTGTTCTTCAAAGCCTGTCTACAAAATGAACGTATAATCCGCACACATGAGGCTCGGGATATCCGTATACGTTGGAGCTCGGTCCATTCTTTTCAGGGACTTGGTTAAATAAAATCACCGACCTTATAAAAATACCTTATTTAGCGCTCGCACTAGAATTTCGCTGATATGCGATAATCTACTCGCCATCACGTAACGTTATTAACTACAACATGTAAAGGTCATTTTATTATATTTTTACTCGGGAGTTGTAATGATAATTTTTGACATTAGTGTCCGAAATTATCAAATTTGTAATTTTTAATTTCTCAGCTATTATCGACGGATCGAACGCTGTGACCCATGACGAGTATCCTGGAATCTTTCAGAAGCATGAGTATTTGAACTCCATGAACGGAAACTTCGCTTAAGCGTCGGTATATTATTTAATTATATAATATATAAAATCGATATAATTATCGATTAGCTTAAATTAATTACGTCGCCCGTATAATCGGCAGCGCTCTCTGACCTACCTCCTTTCCTCAAGTTAGGACGTTTCACTAATAAATCGTTGATAAAGTATTCTTTCGTGAGATTGTGCAGCTAATATGTTTTTGTACATACGGATGTTAACGTTTTAGTGAAAAATAACGTTATTCGTTGCGATTGAGAGCACGTCATATAAGCGTATCGTTGTATCTCGTCCGGCTCTAGTATACAACAGTATTCATTTTCATGCGTAGTATGAGAAGATAGGACGGAGGTCTAATCTTGTTATTTTAATCGATTATAACACTACGACTAATATTTATCGAGTTGAAATCGTCGTAACGAAAACTGGCTACGGCATTCGTTATTATTGTACTGGCTATACTATTATTACTTTCGGCTAAAATTTCTCTCAGAATAATTAGTTTCATTCATTTTTTACACGCTGTTGTCGTATATATAGCGATCATAGCGTTGAAATATTATATATTAAGACGGGCTGGGGTGATAGAGCGATACATAATGCCGCCACGTAACTAGTCTCACGTCAGATTACAGACCGACGAAGATATCAGATAATATAGATCGGCCAGAGAGATGAAAGACGAGAGAGAGAGAGAGACGCACTTTTCGCGGACAGATGTGAGATGAGGTCAGTTCGAAGGATCATGATGTAAGACAGATTATAACGACCGTCAAGTACGTCTGAATAACTGTTTCTTCTTCCGTACGAGCTGATTCTCACCCATTAGCAACTCCTACAAGAGGAAGACAATTATCTACATATCAGAGGCGACCAGCCAGCCACTTCAGATCTTATGAGCGTCTTATATGCGTTTTTTTTCGTCCAATAATATATATTCCATCACTTAGAGCAGCACAACCTCGTGATATCTAGGGGCGTACAGTGAGCACAAAGATCAAGTCACCATAATCGCATGTTATACCAGATAAATAAAGGGGATTTCTTCCATCGAGGTGTGATTTATTTAATTGAGTGTGGGCCGAGCAATTTGTGAAAGTTGTAAGATATTGAGAGATTAGAGTTAGTAGTGTGAGTCGCCGAGCAGTAAGTGCGCGTTCTGGTTACTCATCTCAGCGAGATCGACGTCATCTCCACTCAGTCGGGCTTCAGAAAAACAGGCAAATCATCGTTTTGTTTTTTTGTGAAGGTGGCAAAGCTGTATTCGCGGTATGCGAACGGCCATGTACACTAATATATAACTAAATACTTTTAGATTTTTGAGTACTCATACTGAAACTATTTAGTGATGAAAATCGGAATAATATTCAAGAGATCTCGGATGAATTATTTATTTCCACAATAATAGAGTCTTTAATTAATTACCGAGATAATCACGAGGAAACTGGTGAGAGAATTAAGCCCTCCCTCGGCTTCGTTTAAAATCACTCTCTCTTTTTTGCAGTTACATTAGCCTCTTATAAAAGAGTTAAATATCAACATAATTTCCTATACGTTCTCGATATATTGCTATATCTCAATATTGAGCGAAACTATCGCTTTCTAGCCCCTTGCTTCACGCGTCCTGCAGCCACACGCAATGAATTCGTTTATCTTAAGATACTTCACACGTCTTCTAAAATACTTGTGTGTACGACTTTGTGAATATTAAATGTTATTATTATCAAAAGCTGTATAGTGATAGAAGCAGGGCTCTCGTTACCTACTAAACTGGTTCGTACAGTATTGTGTAAACGAGAGCAACGGCGTGAATATGCACCTAGATTCGGCCCTCTCCTTACTAGCTTTGTTCTAGAGATGTGTTCTTCGAACCGACGACCGATCCGATTTATGATCTGATCCTCTATGCAGGGTCCGTGTTTCAATTGATACTCAAGTAAATACGAATAGATAATAAAAATATGTATCGCGAGCATCGCCTGGGCCAACAGGTGAAGCCAGAACTCTACTTTTTGCTTCCCTATCTCCGTTTTTCGAATCCTATATAATTATCGATGTAAAATCACATCAGTTAAATTGTTGGATTAGAATTTAACCTTTTTATATTTGCCTAGAATGATTCCGATTCAATAGTGAGTCTTTGTAAATTTTCTCACGGTATTGAGGTTTATATCAGGTAATCGATTTTGATAACGCTTATCCTACCCGTGAGAGATTATATCGATCGATGATGAGTATAAGCTATAATTACTTTTTGGACCGATATATTCAACTAGCGCTCTCCTACTCGATATCTGAAATTATTATTATTAAATATTTGTTACCCTCGTGATATAATAATCTTTTACTCTTATTTCGTTCAATTGATTACTTATACGATTATTTCTACGTTTAGACAAACTGGGGTATCGAAAATTGGAACCTGGGCGGCAAAATATCAAAATACTATCGCTATAATTAGCCAAAAATTACTATAAATTAAATTAATATTCTTACTAACGTGAGAGGCAGGTACGTCGAGATTGGACTTAATAGTGTATTCAGCTGAGAGTCTGCGTAAGTAATTAATACGTCCTGGATAATAAACTCCTTATCTTACTCTTAATCTCGTAACGAATGTTTAATTAATTATATTACTCACCTTCTCGGTCGTAGATTATAGTGATCTAGTAACTCAGAAGAATCCAGGTGACGCGAACTACATTTTTATTCGTTTCTCCGTTATCGCGCGTCCGCGGCGCGAAATACGAGGTCGTTCATTATACGATGCCCGGTACCTCATCGAACTTCTCGTAATTTACGCACATCTGCGCTATCCCTCAGCTGATTTACGTCAAAAATTATCTCTCCCACTCGGCAATTAGATTTCGAGCACGCAATTCTCTAATTAACCACGTATGAGCGAAAACAGATCTACTTTTTCGTCTTTAACGGGCTCAGAAGATTACAGGATATCTTTCGTTCGGATTAATGGATAGTAAAGGCGATATTTACTCGAGAGCGTATATATTACGATTATTTGTAATATTTATTTTAATATACATTAAACATTTGGATGGTCCTCTAAGGATTTCGTGAGCGAGGCTCTAAATTTAACGAAATCGTGCCCGCGACAAGCTAATAGTTCCGAGGTAGGGAGAAGAATCGTTCTCGTCGCGACGACCGGCGATGAAAATCTGCGGCCATTGGCCGCCGATGTGAAATTAGAGTCGTAAGGCGTATACGCGATAACCGTTTTTTCGGTCTGGAAAGATAAATTCGATAAGTGCGCGTTCGGTCCGTTGAATAGCAATTCTTCCATCAGGGCGTGATGACCGTCGGTGACGCTCGAATTATTCACTATCGATCGCGTTATGTTGCTGATTCGATTTAATTTTTCCACGCCTTCGAAATTAAAATTATGACTTTCTTTCGCTACTTCCGTGTGCAAACCGAACAATAATTTCACGCAGTATTCGCATATTAGCGGAACTATTTTACTCGGGACGTTCGTTTTAAAGTTATTATCTTTATCTCGGAGTAATTCGTGCAAATCCTCCGAGAAGCAACGGTATTGGAACGAACTGTTTGTATGTTTTTGTACACCGCCGACGACGCCCGAGGACGCGCCTATAGCGGTTCCTGATCCCTCGCGCATGGCATCCGATTCGTAAAATAATATTCGTTTCGCAATTTTTTCGATATTTTCATCGATCGTTAGGTGTTTCTTTCGTATTAAGGTGCTGTAATACTCGAACTCGTTTTTATCTCTTTCGGTAACGTCGGCCTTCGTCTTTTCGAAATTTTCGTTACACTCTTCGATTTTTATATCGCGCACGGCCTCTATATCCTTAAAAGCGTCTTTAATGAATTCCAACTCCTTTTTTATTTCGTTCGACTTCACGGAGTACTCGTTCGAACGACCGACGTTCTCGGTCAAGTTTCTCAGCTCCAATTTTAGGGAATTTTCCTTTTCGATGAGCCGTTTACTCGCTTCTTCTTCGGACGACGGAGAGATGAGTTGCGTCGAAGTCGTCGTCGAATCTTCCTGAATTTCTTTTTTCAGACGTTCGATACTCCTTTCACTCGCCGATATCGCGCTCTTTAGCACCAATATTTTCGACTCTATTTCGTTTTGAGCGCTTATTAGTTCTAGTTGCCTATCCCGCAATTTCTTATCCTCCGAAAGAAGATCCTCTTCTACCTTCGATTTATTTTCCTCCCACCCCTCTTCGATAGTTTTCCTTTTATCTTCGTTCCTCCGTTCGAAGATGAGTTTTATTCTTTCTTCGATCTCGTCTATCAGTTCCGAAAAGCGCGTAAAAATTTGCAAATATTTAGAAATCGCTTCCTGAAGAGAAACGATGGGATAATTATCGCCGGGAACGGTCGAAGAAACAGAATACGCGCTCAATTTTCCTAATTCTCGATCGAAATTCGCTACGCTCGACTGAATTTCCGATCGACCGGCATCGAGATAATTCGTGTCGGATAAAATGCTTTCGGTTTCTAAATGTTTAAGTCCTTCCAGCGCGCTTTCCGCGTGTTCCACGAATTTGAAAAGATTTTTTATCGTAGCGAAATCCTTAACCACGTGCGGCGCGTAATAATACGAATTTACGTCTCTCGGGTTACCGTAGGACGCCGCCGAAGAATCCTCCAATCCGGGCGTGTACGGAGAATCGAAATTTAGTCCCCGCGAACGTGAAGAAAAAGAAGCGTCTCCACCGGTATTCTGTTTCTGAAATTGAATGGACAACGAATTGTCGATAAATTGATCCAGAATCAATCGAGCGTTGAATGTGAGGAACGACAAATTCGAAAACCTTTCGATGAGTTTGCTGGATAATTCGAATTCCACCGTCCTCAAATTCAAAGGATTGCACGTTCCGCCGCGGCTAAATCCGCAAATGTCGTATTCGTTAATATTATCATCATTAATACTACCGCCGCCCAGGCGATTATCTCTCGGCGTTCCAACGATATTCGAAACGAGGTACGATTTTCGGTTAGACGGGAACGAATTGAAATTCTCCGGGAAAACCGAAGACGAATAGGCGTCGTTCGTTCGATTCATCATTAGCGATTTCGCGTCATAAATCCGGCCCGCGTTGTTATAATTATTATTATCGTCACCTTTTTTTCGATAAGCGGTTAACAAATTTTCTCTAAATTTGTGGACGAGTATATTCTTGGCGTCTTCCGTCATCCCCCTGTACAGCGCCACCGCCCGGTTAGCGAAAAGGGGAAAATAAGAACCATCGAGTCCCGTTTCCGAAACTTTCAAAACGGTTTTCCATGACACGTAGTTTTCGAGGAAGGGTTTATTTTCGGGTCGATTGATAAATTTTTCGAGTTTGGACCTCTTCTGATCGACGCTTTTCTCGATAATCGAAATAGCGTCGGCGGTGTCTTTTAACAAGGTAGAGTAATTTACAGTCATTTTGTCTAAGGACTCGCTAAGATTCGTGAAAATTTTACCTATCTTAGCGTCTTCGTCTTGCTCGTTTTTTAACTCTTTGACGCAATATTTATATTTCAAAAGCAGTTTATGGAAATACTCCCTAGCGAAATCTCCCTCCCGCATAAACGCGAGAATCGAATTACAATCGTAACAGAGAGCGCCCACGGTCTCGCCCATGCTCTTCAAATGCTGCAGATACAGGAAACTCCTTTTAAATTCGGAGGTGATTTTTGAAAAGCTTTTCGAAATTTTAGTAAAATCGTAACTGGAAGAGGCGTATTCCAATTCTTGCGTCGGCGTCGCTTCGAGGGTATCCAACAGCTCGAGGCAGGAATTAGAGTCGTCGAAATAAAATTTCTTCAGATCCCTGATATCCTTTGACATATTTTTGAAATCTTTGAGAACGGGTTCCCCTTTCGAGTCCGCGACCAATATGATGAACGGAATCTTCCCGAACATGTTGCAATACGCCGATGTCAGCAGAAAATTTTCTGGGTCGCTCCTTCTTCTGGAAACGTAGTTGTAATACTCGCCGTAATCGTCCACTTCCGTCATCGCTGTCGATAGAGGATCGTCGGAACGCGATGTCGATGGCGTCGCCCCGTCAGCGGCGGTGGCGGAGGTGGCGGCGGCGTTTGACGTCGTAAGACGCGGCCTCCCCTTCCCCATTAAAAATGGGCCTAAAGGCGATTCCATTCGAAAGTATTTTAAAATTAACCGCTTCCTTTCCTCGTCGCCGTCGCCGCATAATCGAGAAACGTATTTGACGAAATGTTTCGGGGGTTTCTTGAAGACGTCGCGAAAGATCACCGAGTCTAAAGAATTTTTTTCGCTCGATACGTCGATTACTCCGTACAACGGAATTTCCGGTTCTTCGAACGGTCGACCGTGACTATCAACGTCGTATATTCTTTTAAATTTCTTGAAGACGTCGCGAAAGATCACCGAGTCTAAAGAATTTTTTTCGCTCGATACGTCGATTACTCCGTACAACGGAATTTCCGGTTCTTCGAACGGTCGACCGTGACTATCGACGTCGTATATTCTTTTAAACGAAGAAAGCGTTTGATCCAAAAGGGGGTTATCGGAATACTTCCGATTTGACCCGTTTTTGTTAAAATTTATCATCGACGAGGCTATGTCGCTAACGGGATTATGTTCCATCGATTTCAAACCGCCTCCGCCGCCCAAACGTAATTTACTCACGGCGTCCAACTTCTCGTCTATATTCGCGTGTCGACCGAGTCCGTTTAGGTTAAAATTTAACGTTTTGGCCAGTATTAAAGACGGTACGATACTCTCGGTGTTCATTTTCGTATTCACGAACACCATCGGATCGTGAAGATTAATTAAACGCGAAACGAAATTCAATCGTTTCTTTTCCAAATTTTTCAAATTCGACACCTTCTTCAAGTTCTTCACTTTCCGATCCACCAATCCGTTTTCTAAATATTGGAGCGATTTGTCGAGATGTTTCATAGATTTGACGTAATTATTTAAGCGTTTACCTAAACCCCGATCGAAATCTTTAACCAGCGATGAAGCTTCGATAGTTAAAAGATCTAAGTACTTTAATTTTTCGTCGCCGCTTATATCAGCTCCTCCCCTCGTTTCTTCACCGTCGTCTACTACCTCGGCTATTAACCACTCACGTGTAATAAAAATCGTCAGCACCAGCTACTGACGACGGTGCTTTTTCTTTCTTCGCCTCATATCTGCTTAATCATTTTCGATGTTTTTAGAATTCTAGTTAGGTTCTAACTAGAGACAAATCGTTACCCTCAAAGTACATATTGGAGTCGATTTATTATTATTATAAGCGTCATTATTATTTTGCCTAACATGCTTCAACCGTGAGATATACATATTGTTACTAATCATTCTTTTATATATTCAATTACGTCCCTCGTGTTTGGTAGTGGAAAAAAGCACTTGGAGTAATGGATATTCTCGAAACACGTTTTCCCAAGTCTTTAAGCTCTGGGCAATTATATTTCTTCTAACTCTGTATAGATTAGGTATTCCGATTGTCTCGTGACTATATATAACTTAGGGTCTCCTCAATCCAGTTTTGTGTAAAATAGAGCTGGTCTGTTTAGTTAGATTGATGGTTTTGTAAATAAGTGTTTTTAATTGACCAGAGATAATTTATATATCTCTCATCACTTACTTTCGCATGTATCGCATGTAATTAATTTACTCGTCATCATGTGACTATGAATTACTGCTCTTTATCATACTGAATTCGAATCGCGATACTTTCAAAAATTAAACAGTTACTTTTTTTGATTCCTTATCTTTATTATATTCTTCTTTATTCAATATCAGAACAATCATACACATTCGAAATTATCTTTCTCGTCCTCCCGCTCATCGCATCTACAAAAATTTTTCAACACATAACTCGACTCCCAGCCTACACATTTCGTAAATTTATCTTTACGGAAGAGGAACTCACAACGCTTGATGCTATATACTTATCGATTATATCTTTATCCTGATCTTATTACTATACGTACTTTTCAGAGGATACACGACCTAGTCCGCTGCTTTACTCTAAAATGATACGGTTCACTACACGATCGACTGTCTGTACGTCCATGCACCGCTGCTGCTACTTACTACTGTCACTATTGGCCTAATTTCCTTCGCGTTCGCTTCTGCACTCTCAAATGACATATCCTCTGTTCTAGTCGCTTCTAGAATGTGCAAGTATAAGTAGGACGTAAGTATTTGAACTCAATGACGACTCTCAAGAATTCGCTAGTCTCATTAGTACGCTATTATTTCTCTGTAGATGGTTATTTTACTTTTAGAATTTTTTTTACTTCGGGTACTTAAAAAAAATAGCCTCTCTCTTTAAGACTATTTCTTGTGTTACTAAATCCATTTCCTAATATAGATACTCCTCGGTAATACTCTCTTTTTATCTATCATATTTTAATTCTCCTTATCATCGATCTATTCTCTCAAAAGAACGCGTTAACAAACAGCTTCTACGGTATTAGCCTTGTATAGATAGCTCACTCTTCTACTCCTTAGTCTTTACGCTTAGATACTCTCGATACGCGACGCTCTCACCCGCGCTATATTAATTATTTCGAATATTTTGAGCGCTTAGCCGATCATATATCCGTACGTCATGTTGTAAATAAACGGCGCAACCTGACGAATTTTTATATATATTTATATGTCTTAATATTCCTAATTAGCGTAAATTAAATAAGATACTTATTCTCCGCCCTACTGATATTATTATTAATTTATGTACTATTAATTTATAATTAATATATATTAAGTTTTATCAGATTATATTTAATAATTTATTTTCACTCTGACCCTAACGATAATATCATATAAACTGTGCTCTTCACCCAACGATGATTATTCTTCGCGAGTGTAACGCTCACTGTTCAGCAGATAGGATGATATTATTATTAAGGATATCGTGACCCCCATTTATAATGGCTCAAATTTAATATTCATTAGATTAGAAGGTAGGCGTCGTATTATAATGTTTATCTCTCGGGCGAAAATTCTTTTAGTATATATATCGATAGGGATTTTTTTCGATGTAATAATATTTCTATATTAATAATAAATTCGTATACGTATTATATATCACGTGAGAATATATATATTCATCTGGAATGATTATTAATTAATATGCGAGCAGTTCCTTCTCTGATAAAAATACAGTTGTTTCGAGAGTATCTCAAAAAAACATCTCTCAAACTAAAATTAATAGTGACGTTAATGCTTGTGGATATTCGTTTCTTCTTTCAGAACAGGTCTGACATCTTGTTGGCTTGCAGTGACGCGAGCTTAAGGAGTACTAGTATAAAGTCCTTTATCATAGGAGCTTATCTTAACAACTAAATTCGAACGCTCATGCGGAATCTTCAGCATATGAGATACTTCGCAGACGTAACCATCTAAGAACTCGAACCATAATACATGCATACGGATCGATGGCGTTATTTCTATAACTCATACATGATCAGACAAGTGTTACCTCGTCGTAGGCCGAGGTGTAATACCGCTCAGTGCGAACTCATCCGGATATTCTCTAGTGAGCGTCTTGATATACGATTGCGAGATTCTCTAATACTAAAACTTTCAATTTTCGAATGGCATTTTTGCAAAATCAGAAAATACTTTGAAATATGATTAGGTAGTGTAGATAGTACCTGCTTGCGGATGAACTATGCCTCTAGAAGTCTCAGTTAGCTTCTGTTATGATTATGAGGTGAAAATCGTAAGATGAGGATCTGTCGTGCAGCCTCATATTATGACTTTTGTTATATGTCTGATCCTACTCGAATGCATACTATGGCTCAGCTATCCTTCTTTATGTCGTCTTGCTGTGCTGATTCAGTCGAAACAGTTAGTGTCTTATAAGTTTCCCTTATTAAAATTGTCCTTTAACCCGGATGCATTGGTTCACAGATCTATACCCCCCGGTGATACTTCGTTTCAGATCTCTGTCAACGGTTTATTTTGTATTGGGAATTCAAGACATTACCTCCTGCGAAGAGTATATCAAGGAAAAATTGAACCGAAAATTATAATTGCAAAGACTTCTTGCAATGAGTGTTTCAGCTAACACCAGAGAATAAAGAATATGAAAAGGGATAACTCCTCATTTTTGTTTGAACGTGATCGGGATTAGGATGGTGTATGAAAATGATATAGTGTCAGATGACGCTTACGTGTTTTCCGGCATCGTATCCTCGTCGATATCTAGGCCAACACTATATGAAAAATATTTCTTTAGCTTTATTTATATTGTTCCTTTAGAGTTGGATTGAATGCGTGTAGGGAGTATAGCAGAGAGTAGTAAAGTGTGATGCGAGATACTCGTGGCCTCTGCTGCTGCGACCTGCCTCGTCTGCTATAAATTGTGCATCTCGCGTTACGAACCTAACGTTGGCACGTCGATAATAACGAAAGTCCCAATTCCAAAGTATAGTTCGTATTTTAGTTATATTATATTTTTGCATATTTTTACTATATATTGGTGTGTGTAAGAGAGAAGGATTTTCTCGTGAATATTGAGCTGACTATGGATACAAGTATAGTTAGGTGTCTCTCTCTAGTTGATATTCAACGTTAAATATGGTATTATAGTTGTGTAATTTGTAAAGTCTGAACAAGGAAATTTTTCCACTATTGGGTCTCGAAATGTAAATTTATTGATGGGGACTAAACTGTTCAAGTCAATTAATTGAGGATTGGAATCGGGAAATCATTATTTTAGGATCATATTTGGCCAAGGTTTAACTATCTTGCATTGATATAACTTCGTAGAACGCGTTCGGTAAGCTTACCACTGAACCTCGAGCGTCTGCATATTTTTGTTAGTGGGATATATATAAGGGCAGTGCATGTTAATAAAGCAAGCGATCTCCTGAGTGTTTTTCGTAGAAATTCAATCTAGGCTTTAATGACTCATATACTGTTAATCATTTTTGATGTAAAGGCGAGATGTCGGATTCGATTGACTAGTTACCATAGGACCGTACCTGATATTGAAGGTTCCTGTATATTATTTTTCATCGATATTTATTATATCTCGTATCTTATTTTCAACCCCAACCCATACACATTAGTTTATTTATATACTCAGGCTCACTACATACTTGTATATACCACTATCTCTTAGTTATTTATACGAAATTAGATATAAATATTTAATCGCGTAATTATCTCTCTTATCGTTAGATTGAGTACCATTTCCCTGTATTAGTAATAAATATCCTGCCTATCAAAGATAAGATATACGCTTTTGTCTACTACCTGATTAATAAATAACGCGATACCTATTATATAGACAACTCTGATAACTGCTGGCCTAGAGGTTCTGACAGAAATACGTATTATTACGGCATATAGGGCTATCTCTGGTACGATATATTATACGTCGTTAACTCTGATTAATCCTCAGATCGGAATTTGGAGGAGGAGGGTAGAGGAGGATATTTATTACTTTCTATATATATATACTATATATACTATATACATTATTATTAATATAATTATATTTTATATTAATATAACTAACTTACCAACCTAGACAATATTGATACTATACCATATACATATATACTATACTATATATAATATATAATATATATATATATACTATATCTATCTATATATATATATATATATTATATAATATATATAATATATATATAATATTATATATATAATATATACTATTATATATATATTATATGATATACTATATATATATACTATCTATTAACTGTATCATATTCTAGATATATATATACCTATAATATTATATATATATATATATAATATATATATATAATATATATATATTATATAAAGTATATTACAATAAAAAAAGTTATGCTTTCTTTTGTTTGTTTCTCTATATATATATATTGATATTATTAAAAATTATAGATGTAATACACTACTATTCGTTTAATCAGTATCCTAATATATATCGTATATGTATAATATCTAGGTTCACTACTCTAGATTCACTCCTACTCTATTATTACTATATATATATATACTGGTAATATATATATATTTTATATTACAGATATATACGTATAGTATATATAAATTATATATTATATTACAAGTTAGATATATATTATATATATATATATATTATCATAATATATATCATTATATGATTTTATAATTTAGTATATATATAATATAGTAATGTTATCCTCTAAGTATTGATCCACTAATCGTCATATTATTTAATACAATCTCGTACTATAATATCAGTTTTATTTTATGTAATAGAGGTATATCATAGTTAATATACGATAGATCCAATTCTATTATTTCGCTATAACAATATATACTGTTAATCCGACTTATTATCTCTAGCTAAGCTCATATATATATATATATATTGATATCATATTATTATTTATACTATATAAGGTATATAGGTTAAATATTATTGGACTAATAGTGACTGGATTACGCTCCCTTAGTATATTTATTATTACTCCATATATAGCTCCTCATACTAGTCGTCATTTCGTCTTAGGTTCTCACTTATTTTCTGCTATATCTAAGGGGGGCTAAAATATATTTTTAATTGAGAATAAACCCCTTTAATTACTCTATATATACTTTGAGTTGACGTATACGTCGCTGAAAATATGTCCACTATTCTCGAGTCATAAAACTCAAATAGAATGGTTTAGTATTTTAAATAATAGTGCCATGGCTGGATAGAGCAATGTTAATAATAATTACCCTTTATTTCTGTTGGCGAATTATCTTAGCGTGTTGATAATGTCGCCTGTAAGCTATTTAAATTATAATTACTCCATCGACGATAATAGTTTCGACGTCTCTTATCAATATTATTTTCTCATCGTTCCGTTTCGTGCGGAGAGTTTATATTGCCCGTAGTATATAGTATGTTAATATACCACCTCTCTAACTCTATCCTAACCTTTTGCTCCTGTCTGAGACCCAGATGGCTTAGAATTCATGCCTCTAACTCGTTAAACCTATCCAACTGAAACTTATTTCATAATTTCCGTCTAAAGGGTGGAGTATGTCCTATGTTAACATTTAAAAAAACCACTCCTAGTTAACACGTCATCGCCGAATCTTCGAAGTCTCCTTAAACTCGATGTTCTGGGTTTAATTAATCGATTCTTCCTTAGGCCTCTGACTAACAAGTCGTACTTGTAGTCAAATCTGTCCTCATCGTGTATACTATACACATATACTTAACAAGAATTTTCACGCCTTGTGTTATTGATATTATAATTTTCTTCTACTTAGCATTATGTCCTGTCCATCTTCTCATCCAAATATCGTGAGGTCTCTATTTAATGGAGATATTTTCTTGCTTAACATTCTACGTGAAATGTTCCCGGTATCCTCTTCATACTGATTTAGGTGGGGAGGAGGCGAATCAGCTTTAGAACATTCTCTACGCTCGCTGGGAGCTCAACTAATTACAAGAGCATCACCACTATTACAACTCTGCCCGAACACTAGAATTCTTTAATTCTCTACTCATGTCTGTTGACCTATCCTCTCTCGACCACTAGTCTCTCTCTGCAGAGTCACACTCTCTCCGCGTCCGTCGCTCCTGCATTGGTACACATCTCTGACCAACAACCTTGATATCTCTAATTTTAATACTTTCGTGCCGAGGTAGTCCAGATCTGCTCTCAGCAGACAATCCTCCTACGACGTGTGTGTTAGCTCGTGACAAAATTTTATCTGTTGGATCAGTGTGATGTCGCTCGTAGTGTCCTGATATAAGACTTTCTAACGCTGGCAACTATTTAATTGGGGGAGATGAGATTGTTTCGTATGGCTGGGGAAGGCATTCATACAGTCTCGCTCGTTAACTCAGGGATAGAGGTGGCGCTGTAGATCGTTTGATGGAAAGCAGGATTGTGTCCATCCTTGTCTCGGATAGATCTTACAAGTCTGCTCTAGCTCCTTCACTAATTCCATTGTTCTCATGTGCGAGCGGACCTCCAAATTTTTTTTCGATATGGTTTGTGAGTTATCTTATTAACTTTTTGGCTTTTCAGATTTTGAGTCGCGTCGTACAAATTTTCAGTGAAATTAATCAAGTTCGGGTCCGCGAAATTCGAATTGATAAATTCGTAGTCGTTTATTAAAACGTCGTATAGTTCTTTGGACACGACACTCTGATCTCTCAATAACCACTCTCGCAACACGTATCTCAATGTTCTTCCTCCGTGTCGCATCAGAGTAACCAAAGAAAGCATGTATTTCTTTAAAACTTTCTTCGTCCTAGGATCGTGAACGCGATCGAACATGAGAGGGCTTATAAATTCGCTGCGGGCTTTTTCGGCGCTCAGATTCCTACTTTGCGCGAGAGCGTTTTTTAACTGGGCACCCATTATCGCCGTTTCCACGTCCGCGAAGATACGAAGCGGGTCTCGACGCGAAAATGTACAGCTAAAATACTACCTGACAAACCTCCTGCTAGAGATTATCATTTCTAGCATTAATGATACTCTGCGGTAGAAAAAATCGGTAATATTTTCTCTCCCACTTGTGTACCGCAAAGCGGCTTTCTCGCTAACTAGGTTATGCTTTAAGCTTTGCACTACGATATACTGCTCCTACTAAGACCGAGCTGCATATCTCCGCTGCTCTAGCTCATATAATTATTCTCTTTACATGTTACTTTCTAGTTGTGGTGAACACTTACACAATCCTGTATGTGCTCTCCGTGCATCGATATATACTGTCGCTCGACCTGTCTCCCAGATACTGGAGACTAGCACCCATTCTCCTCTGTCTCGCCTACTCTCTCTTTCTCTCTAACTCCCAGCGTCGCTGCAGCTTGTCGTACTCCTTCCCTCCGCTCTTCGCTCTCGTCCTTACAACTGCTTTCGATCACTATTGTCCGTCGTTCCTCCGGTATTACATTTCTCCGTCCGAGACTCGCCGAATAAGGCATGCTCCTGTACGAAGAAGCTTTCATAACGTAACTGAATCAGGCACGCTCGTGAGTCGGCCCGCATCGAGTGCGCTCTCCTGCCCAGAAAATGTGTGGAGTGGAAAAGAGTTATTGCGCATTCCCTGGCTCTGCCCGACCTCGGTGGTGCTCACGCGTGATATTCTCTAATAACTTGCCCGCCTTACTAGAGCGACTCGTAGCCTCGCTACTCTAGATTATGTGTTAGAGCCACAACACGGAGTGTCTCTATCTGTATACCGTTATTATATAGAAGGAGCACCTCGTCTTATCCTCGCCTTCGCTCATGTGAGTACTAATCGACGAGCTTTCTTAGAGACTATTTCTCTCGCTTGTATTCATCGTTATATTTCTTAGTATCTCATAATTAATCAGACTGGCTTCAACTCCTCCTCAACTTATCTTTACATTCAATTATACTAGCGCACGTCTTCATATACAGTTCCTCTCTCCGCGACATCGCCTATATGCTCTACGAGTGGCCTCGTGTAGCGTAATTCTTCTGCCGGGATGGTTCAGAGTGTCTACCCGTTTCCTTTTCGGTACGCTTAAACTTCTTCGCACACTCTTATCTCAGTTCTGCTGTGAGTTTCCGCTTTATTCGCTCTCGAGACAGCCTCAGCGGTGAAGTAACTGTCTCTGTGTGGCCTGATATTATAGAAAGACAATTATCCCAATTATGCCTCTGTGACCGGGCTTGTGAGCACGCGCGAGTCCTCTTCTTTTTTCTTCTCGTTGACGCCATTCATCCTCCTATGCCCTTGCGTCCTCTTCATCACCCTCGTTCGTCTCAAAATAAGTCAAGCTAGTTATTGTATATACGGCGGACTAGTCACTCTTTCCGTGTCCCTGCTGATAGTTGGTTTGTTCTCTCTCGTGTTCTTGTGCCTTCATTCTACTTTAATTTTTGGCAAACATTCATAACTTGTGTCATATTTAACCATACCTTTTGACCATGCACTAAATCTCTCGATATATCTCGGTGTGTCTCTCTCTCGATCGACTCGTTTCGTACCTCCTCCAGATTCTCTGCGAAAATCTTACAGTGTAACAATATTTTTGAACACTGTTCCTCGCTTCCTTTAATATTGCTTCTCTCTTCTGTAAAGTGGTGTCTCGCTAATAATGGAGCAAAAAATTGATCAGGCCCCCTTTTTTTCCTGTTCTAACTTTTTTTTTGTTCTGATACGTAGTATACAGTTAGCCAAACGTCGTGTTAACAACTCTCTCTCTCGAATATTCCAATAATGCAACGCAGGAGGTATTCGAGTGAAGAATTACTGCACGGGTCCTGCGCTCGTAACTCGCGCTACTTTGTGTAAAATATCTCTCCTACTCGACTCTTCTGATATTCGTCATATCTTCTACCAGAATACATCTCACTCTTATTCTCTCCACCGTTCTACTCTCTTCTGACCACTATCTCTCGTAGCTCTGCTGCCTATTCGCTCATTCGGTCTCATCTCTCTCTCTCTGATACTTTTCGGAAATATATTAACTCACGTCCGTTCGTAAAACAAACGAAGTTAAAAAACGGTGGTGTTCCCTGCGTCAAAAGCGCCTCGACTTACACAAAAGCTCTCTCTCGTATGAGCTCAGTTACCAGGAGGGGTTACCGATCTCCGCTCTCAAGAAGCTAGCGATGATCTTGCTGTGAGTTAGACTGCTCTCTACGCATCCTACGTCCCTGTTTTCCTCTTTCTCTCATCAGTGTACTCAGATGTTGAATCCGACTAGGGCCTTACGACTCCGTCCTGTATGACGTTCTCCTGCTCTATATTCAATTCTCGCCGGATTACCTTATTAAGTATTGCTTATCAAGCACTCTTTTTCTGCAAATCGTGATCAACCTCGAGAGAGTGCGAGATCGAAATCGGGGCAAAAAGTAGCTCTATTCTATTAGCTAGTTCCTTGTTCTCTCCTTAGTATCCTGCGAGGCATGAAACACGTGTTTCAATAGACTCCGCGTGTTCGGTTATGATATGGTGGCGTACTAATCTCATCTTTTCTCTGATTACGTAACCGTTCTCCACAAGGTAGCGTTTCTGTAGATCCACGAGACGCTATATACTTCAACTGACGGGTCGCGCTAACAACTTTGTGTATAGAGCCCCTTCGGGTTGACAGTGCAACAAAGCCAGAAGGAAATCTCCCGTTCTGCGACTGTTCGTACCCGCTATTAACAGATGAGTGTTTTCTTGTTTCGCTTCATGCATGTCTTATCTCGCAGTCTTTAGTCTCGCTTGCTCTCTGAGTGCGTCTCCTCGCCTTCTTCTCTCTGCCACCTTTCATTGTTTCATTGTCTGATGCTTTCTCCATACTTTTCTCTTGTGTTACTTTTTCTTTTTCTCGCTATCTTCTAACTGTGAGATCATACGACGGTCTAGCTTAACGGCGGTCTGTGGCTCGTCCTTGTGGACGTTAATTTGGGTATTATGACTCATTCGTCTGCTGGCTCGTACTACTCCTCTCTCGTACATTATGTCATCTCCTCCTAGCTGTCGTGACACTCGCTCTTTCGTCGTTAAGTATCAAATATATTTCTGAATTAGCTATTCTGTCATCTCTCTTCTTTCTTCTCATTCTCTTCTATTTTAACTTTATGCGTCAGATCTACTTGATTCTCTCGAAACCGAGGCTGAAAAG
Source organism: Trachelipus rathkii (assembly GCA_015478945.1). Classification (NCBI taxonomy): domain Eukaryota; kingdom Metazoa; phylum Arthropoda; class Malacostraca; order Isopoda; family Trachelipodidae; genus Trachelipus; species Trachelipus rathkii. The sequence continues at coordinate 31,655 of JABUQX010061669.1, forward strand.
GGGCCCGAAGAACCATCGTCTCTGCGATTTTCGCCCGTCTCTACTTCGTTATCGTTGCTATGCTCTACGACATTAGGGTCGTAATTTTCAAAACTATCGTCATTTTGGAAATCTGCTAAAAATTCTCTCGAGTCCGCGCCCTTATTATTATCATCGTGGAAAATATAGGGGTCATCGTTGACGAAGAGCGAACTCGTTCCAAAAAGCCGCGGACCTTCATATTTCGTCGCGGGTTTATTATCTATAGCGATAATTTTTTTTAACGTCTCTTCTTTTTTTCTTTCATCGCTCTTCGAATCCGTAAATTTCTTCACCTGATCCTTCACAAATCTAACCGTTTTTCGCGTTCTGCGTTTCCATTGGTTCTTCTTATCCTTAACGTACGAATTATATAATTCCTCATCGCTCTGATTCTTATCGAATTTATCTGGGCGTGACACGCCCGGTGGTGTCTTGGAAGTACCCTGTTGCGTTGGAAACATGTCTCGAAATTAAAAGTAGGGGTGTGTCTTTCGTATTTCTTGAAATAAGAATTATTTCGAAAATACTGCACAATTGATGATATAAATATTTGTTTAAAGAAACGATCAGCGATAAATTTGCGTAAAAGTTTTACCGCGCATAAAAATAAATTTTGTGAAAAATGAAAATTTTATAAAAATATTTATTACCTTTTTTTTTAAAAATAAAAATTAAAATTATAAAAAGACGAGCAATAAAAAGAAATGTGTTGATATGAAAATGTTATATCGATAGACGACACCACCATGGAGAGTAAAAGAGAAAAAACTTTATACTACCAATTACTTAACGGGAACGTTCAACATCCGTATAAAGCGTACGCGGGGTCCGCCGCCTACGATCTCGCCGCTCCGAGAAACGTCGTGATACCCAGAGAGACGTTATTATCCGTGCCCTTGGATATTATTTTCGACATCCCTAAAAACTGTTACGGGCGTATCGCCCTTAGATCCGGCTTAGCGAAGGAGGAAATAGACGTGCGCGGTGGCGTGATCGACAACGATTACCGCGGAAATGTTCACGTTCTGTTGCGCAACGAGATAGGTCGCGCTAAACGAGTTTCCAGACATAATTATCTTGCAAGCGGCGTCGTTTGGTCCATACTTCTATTTTAGAAAGCAACTTAACTACGAAAGAAGCTTAAACATGGTTCGTGCGGGTTGGAATGGCGACTATAAACAAGTAGTTTGAAAACATAATCCGTTAGCCTCTACTGAGCGGTTTTTGGAAAATTCTAACGACGGGCAACGGTGAAAACAGAAAAGGAGAAGCGGTTTCAAAGGATTTCGGTTACTTCCAGGAATTTGGTATACGAATATTCTGATCTCAGTTATAGGTTTTCTATTAAAGATGTAATACCGCGTATTTTCTAAGTACAAAAGTGATAATACTCGGAGTGGTTCTTATATATATGTTATAGGAGGGTGGACGGAAATCCGCTGGCTTTAGAAAGGGTCGATCGTACTGTTTTAAATCCGTGAAAGGGCTCTTTTTTGTTATATATAACGCGAGAGGATACGGGTTCCGGAAGAGCACTTCTGCAATATTACGTTCTAAGGTTGGGTATGATATTAAACATATATAAAATAAGGGAATCGTATATTTACTATTTTTTCGCCCTCTGCTCGTTTTTAAAATTTCGCTATCGCCGTTAAAATAATTAGTTTTCCTATTATGTCGCGGTGAAATGTTCCGTAATTATCCCCTCTGGAAGTCAACTGCCGAACGTTTTTCTGGCGGCATGGGCGTAATAAAACGTTTCCTACAGACTCATGAAGAATAAATTTTTTTCTAATACAGGTTTCGCACGTGAATATTCACTACTACTTCAAGAGTTAGCCACACAGGGGAAAGAATCAAAAGTTAAGACCTACGAGGGGAAAACTCGAACATTATTTTTAAGAGTAATCGAGAGGTGATCAATTCAGAGGTAAAAGATGTAGTTATAATCTATAGATTGGAATGCTTCATGAGTTAATGATAAGGTTGTTATTCATATTTTCTACTGTTAATAAGAAACGATGTAGTTAATTTGCTAGAAGGATATAGTATTTGTGCTAGTATTTAGAAGTTGGCATATAAGACGAAATTTAATTATCTTAATAAATAAAAAATACAATAAAAGTAATAACCAATAAATAATAATAAAGAATCTATGTGAGACCAAAAAATCTCGTGAAGTGCGAACCACTAATAACACACTTAATGTTGAAGACTATTAAAAGATGAATAAAGAGTAATCGCATACAGGCTTAGTTCTATGGCAAACACCCGCGAAACAAAGGACGTTAAACAATGTAATTTGAAGAAGACCAGCACATACAACTGCTAGGAACAGAACAAGCCAATAGCACCATTGGTATGCGAAAAAACGTTTATCATTTGAAGAAAGCGGGATCGGCTTCTTCTCGATAGTACACGACGAGGGACATGGAGTTCTAACGTGGGAATTACTTTGCGAACTAGCAACCCGTGTTTTGGTGCAATGCTTTTCGCAATGCGACGTATCGAAAGATTCGGGAGTCAGAGGGAACTGCTGTCTTTGCGACGATCCCAAAAATTCGATAAGAACTACAATAAATAAAAAATAGTTTCCACATGGTCGTTACTTTATCATATCGCTCTTTATTGTTGTTAATTAAGCGTGCGGACAAATTATCAATAGAACTCATTTCCCACTCTGGCAAAGTACACTCAAGTCGCCTTAGGTATCCGTATCTAGAAAGGATGACAGAGGTGACGAGTCAGGATAGATATAAAAGATATACTTGTAGCGAAGATTTGGAACACGTGTTACAGACCTATCGTGGTCTCGGGCTTTCGGTGTTAATCGTGGGAAAATGATACTTGCAAAAATTTACGCGGCTCTAGCGCGCCCTGCGTGCACACATTACTAGATCTTGAGCGCTTTGACCACTTCTGCGGGAACAACACGTGGAATCAGCAGAAGAGATTACTCGGGGTTGGGGCATAGGAATTCTGGGGCGGTGGACGAATAGATTTGACAATCAAAGGGGGCACGAGAATAACGCCAAAAACTCTGAGACGGGAATGTCATTACAAAAGTAAAAGCCGAGACTCCCTCGGTTTTGTACTCGGACGCACGCTACAAGGATTGTGATGCAGGGGTTGCCGTATCGAGATAGCAAATGGATAATCCCCATTTTTAGATTTTTTTACAAACTTCGGCCGACTTTTTTTAAATCATTCAAGATACAAGTGAAGGCTGATAATCCGAAACAGGGAGGCGCATAGATGTTATATAAAGATGGATACACCATTTATAGCAGATACCTATTTTTTTTTCGGGGGTTATATATATTTATTTTGGTTCGGTAACGTCGTTTGTCTTGACATGTTCGTCGCGGTCTCCGTCTGGGCCATTCACCCATCATGGAGGCGCTGGGGGTACCCAGAGGCATGGACGTAGTATAGTAGCGGTTGATTAACACGGTGGTTATTATACTGTAATTATTTAGCTCGCGGTGGATCCCGATGTGGGTTCGCGGCATCCTAAATAGTCCATCTTCAAAGTCGACACCACGCGCCACGCAACATTCGCAAAAGCGCGAAAGAAGGAAGAAGAAGAAATAAGAAATCACAAGAAGACTACATTTGGCGGATGATCGCGACTGAAAATGTCGGAGAGAGAAAAATAATGCAGCCAAGCGGTAGCTACGATGTATCAGGGCAAAGGGCCAAGCAATAGCGACGGAGTGTTGCCCTAAAAGGGAACAGGAAAATTCCAGCCTTCCTTTAACGGTAGTATTCATTCGCGTTGCCCGTCCACCCAGAAATTGCTCTCTTTTAGTTAATGATAAGGATACTTCTTTCCAGTGGAGAATCAGTCAAAATTAATTCGTTATACACAATTTTGATTATATGTATTCTTTCATACGTAAAAACAATTTAAAATACACAATAAGACAAAAATCTCCCTAGTATCAAAAGACCTTAGTTTATGGTAAGAGAGGGAACACGCACAATGTGAAATGAATTAGTTAAACACACAAATATTACGAGATTTAGATGAGGAGGTTATTACCATGGAGGGATAATAAGAATTGTTATATCTCGAAATTCCACAGGTAAGGTTTTGAGGGAAATAGCGAGGCCGGATAGAGATGGCCTTTTCAATCACTTGGACTGAGTTTTGCGACGAGAGCAACGAAATGAATTAGAGAGGAAAGCAGATTAAAGACGTTATAGAGAATCTTTGGCAAAGCCAGAAAGATTTTCAGTGGGGAGCCATAGGGAGGTGCGAACTTCGTTTGATTGAAAACCCGCTTTGCTCGTGAGATTCCCTGCAACGGTCAGCTGAGGGGAGGAGAATGGAATAATAGCGAAATAGATCAGAAAGAACGAAGAATTTCCACCCCCGATACGCGCTGGTCTCTAAGCCTGAAGTCGCATAGAAAAATGGGCGAGCGATGAACCAATAGGAATGAGAGAAGAAAGATTTCGTAAGAAGGAATGAACCCCACCAATACGATTACAGCCCCACTAATCGCAGAATCGAAAGCTCAACAGAGCAAAGTATCATGTCAATTTATAAGTTAGTCGAAGAAGCCAACTGCAATGGCCCTCCCCGCAATCGGCCCATCCAAGGTGCCAGAAAAAAGGAGTGGCGGATGAGCTGTTTGAGAGAAAGAGAAAATTAAGAGATAATAAGGTTTGGTTGGTGGTGCATGTTGATTGTTATTCTTCAAGTAGGAGCGAACGTGTGTAATTTTTAAGAGAGAAGGACCTAGTGGTGAAACATAAGTCGTCAAGAGTGTCTAAGAATTGGTTAGGACGATCGGAATGTGTGTGGGTTCAATTAGTTGACTCCAGATCGTTGAGAAAAACAGAAGAAAATGCTAATGATCGGTCCCTCCCCACCAAATCGGATATGAGGTAGGGAACCCACCTGTAGAAATGTAAGTGTTCCTGAAATCCAATAAGAACACTATAATAGGAAGATATAACCAATATATAAATATATATAATAAATATATATATATATATAAATAGTATATATTATATAATATATATATACTACAATATATATTATATATGATATAATATATTATTATAATATATCTATATATTATATAATATAAAATATCTAATATAATATATATTATAATAAGTAGGCATTGGCAGGGGGGGCACTTGTTCTCCCTAAATCGTGGCGAAATTAAAAACTGGAACCTTAGATGCTTTGCTCCACGGACTTTTTAAAGTTAATATATAGAAAAACCTAAAAAAAGAATACATTAAGTGGACAGATAGTCTGAATAGCTCATAAAAAAAGGCTGTAAAAAGCTAGGCTGAAAAGAGCAATGTGAAAAGCAAGATATAAAAGCAAGGTGTAAAAGCATATGTGTAAAAACAAGGTGTAAAAAAGAAAGTTCTTAAAGAATGAGTAAACTAGCAGATGTGTTAAACAGCAAGGTGTCTAAAAGCTAGGTGTAAAAGCAAATTGTAAAAGCAAGTTGTAAAAGCAGGGTGTATAAGAAAGGTGTAAAAGCAAGGTGTAAAAGCAAGTTATAAAAGCAAGAAGTTGTAAAAAGCACGATGTAAAAAGCAAAGTGTAAAAGCAGCAGGTGTAAAGGAGAAGTATTGGAGTATAATCATTAAGCAACTGTCAATCATAATGAAAGCAACGGGTGTAAAAGCAAGGTGTAAACTATATATAAGTATTATATTATAATAATAAATATATATATATAATTATATATTAATATATATATTATAAATATTTATATAGAAAATATATTAGTATATAACATAATATTTATTTATTATTTATTTTTACTTTATTTATTTTTTTTTTTTACTTATCTTGTTTTAATTTTTTTTTAATTTATTTATTTATTTATATCTAATGTTATTTATATTTATAATGATTTTCTTCATTTCTGTGTTTATATATATATAATGAGTATAAATAATATTATAATATAGAGTATATAGTATATATATATATAATTAGTAATAATAAATATATATATATATATATTATGTGTGTGTAAAATGTTGTTAGTTAATCGTAATGTTACCATGTCAAATCTTACTCGCCAAAATTACTGAAAAACCAGATTTAGCATGGTTTGTAAGTGTAAAAGAAAGATGTAGCAGGATTGTGTTACAATGACATAGGTCTCAATCCTTTGTACAGAAGAGTTAAAAGCATAGTGGGTAAAGAAAGTGTACAAAGACAAGGTTTAAAAGAAGAAGGTGTACACAAGGTGTACAAAGCAGAATTGTAAAATGCAAGATGTAAAAGCAAGTGTAAAACAAAGGTGTAAAAGCAAGGTGTGAAAGCAAGTGTAAAAGCAAAATTAAGGCCAAATATGTAATAGCAACAGTGTAAAAGCAAGGTATCAAATAATATAAATATATATATATCTGTGCTCGCGCTGCTACTTGGGTGGGGTACACTGGGACTTGTCTTGATATATATATATATATGATTATATATACATATATACCATAACTATAAATAATATTAATTATATAACTATATATACTATTATATATATAGATAAACATATAAAGGTTTTTATTTAGTAGATTTATTTATGATTTATTGTATTTAAATTTATTATTTATTATCTTATTATTTTATTCTGAATTATTATTTATTACGTATTATGTTAAATTTTATATATTCTCTTATCTCTTTCTTACTCTGGTGTTATATATATATATATATAATATATATATAAGGTTTATATATTATAGATATATATATAATATCATATATATAATACTTAAATATATATAGACTATATAATATATATATATATTATATATATATAAAATTATAATATATACTATATAATATATAAATATATATATATTATATATATATATATATATATATAATATATTATATATAAGTTGTTGTGGTGGTGACATTTGTGAAGAAAGCAATGTCGATAAGGTAATTGGTAGAGAGGAGGTTGAGGAATGTGTAAAAAAATGTGTAAAGTCATAGTGTAAAAGCAAGGTGTGAAATCAGAGGTGATAAAAGCTAAGCGTGTAAGAGAAGAATTAAAAGCTAAGGTGTAAAGATAGGGTTACAAAAGCAAGTGTAAAAGCGAAGATGTAAAAGCATGATGTGAAAGCAAGTTGTAAAAGCAACGTGTAAAAGCAAAGGGTGTAAAAGCAAGTGGTAAAAGCAAGGTGTAAAAGCAATATGTAAAGCAAGAAAGTGTAAAATCAAGGTGTTAAAAGCAAAGGTTAAAAAAGCAAGGTGGTTTGCAAGGTTGTAAGACAAAGTTGTAGCAAGCGTTAAAAGCAAGGTCGTATAAAAAAGAGGTGGTAAAAGTAAAGGTGTAAAATAGCAAATGTGTAATAAGCGAGATTAAAAACACAGGAGTGGTTTAAAGCAAGGCAGTGTAAGGGCGCAAGGTTGTAAAAAAGAAAAGATGTAAAAGAATCTGTGAAAGATTAATAGTGTAAAAGCAAGGTGTTAAAAAAGCAAGGTGTAAAAACGTCAAGTTGTGAGTGCGATACTCAGGTGTAACAGCAATAGTGAGTGTAAAAGAAGGACTAAAAGGGAGGTTAAAAAGGAGCGTGTTTAAAAGCAAGGTGTAGTACATAAGCAAGTTTGTTAAAATAGCAGATGTATAATCGCCGACCAGGAGGATTGAAATAAGCAGTAATCTGTAAATAGCAATTGTAAAATTAAGGTTACCCACAAGTTTCGTCCTAAAAAGGACAGGGTTTAAATTAAGAGGAGAAGGTAGTAAAAGGCAGCAAAGGTGTAAGGCAAGGTGTAAAAGCAAGTTGTAAAGCATAGTTGATAAAGGCACAGATTGTTAAAAAGGAAAGGTTAGTTTATGCAAGACTCAACAGTATTAGATTAAATAATTCGCAACTCCATGTGTAAAGCGCTATTTGTGTGTGAAGGTAAGGTGTATTACAATGCGAGGTCGGAAAAGAGCAAAAGGTGTAAAAGGAAAGCAAGTACAAGGTGTAAATAGAAGTGTGTAAATAAGCAAGGGTGAAAGCTATGTGTACATACAAGAGTGGTAAAAAGCAAGGGTGTATAAATCTAAGTGAGAACCAATCAAGTGTCGTCTGCCTCCGTAATATTCGATTGCTGAGCTGTAATGTTGTAAATAAAATCACTACAATGTTATATGTTAAAAATGGTCCACAGTAAATGTAAGGATAATAATCAGATTTTAATTATTAGATTTTAGTAAATTAAATGTCACAGAAGATATATCAGAAGTACCTTCGTGTACATTATCATTAAAACACCTATATGCTCAGAAATGAGAAAAACTTATATAAAGCAAGGCTATTGGGTTCTTTAAAATAGTCAGTCAGAAAATTAAATAAATTGAAAAATTAATATAATAGTAAAATAACGATGGCATCAATCATAAATGTTGATATATTTATACTGCAAATCATTATATTTATTATTTTAGGTAGTTTTGATATGTTTTCTAACAAACCCTTGTAGCATCCTTAAAGAGAAATTTTCAGCAGTAGTTCTTTTCTAAATTGCTAATCAATTCTCACGATCTGTAACCACAGAAAAAATTAAATTTATAATGATACATATATAATAAATGTAAAAATATTATAATGTTATGACATAAAAATTGAGAGCATAAAATTATATTAAAAATATAATATATTATATACTATAGTATTATATAATATTATAATATATATATATAATAATAATTTATATATAATATATTTAATATTAATATAATAATATAATATGTATAATATACATAAATATAATATATATCAATATATAAATATAAACTATATATATATATATTATTATATAATATATAATATTATATATATATTATTTATATATTATATATATATTTATATATATATAATAAATTATATATATATAAATTATTATATATATATAATAATCTATTAATATATAATATATAGTATGATATAATATATTATATTTATATAATATAATATAAATTATATATATATTAAAATATATAATATATATATATATATTTTAATTATATATATAATTAGAATATTATTATATTATATATGTAATAAATATTACCTATAATATATTATAATAATATTCTCGATAGTTACATCAGAATTATTTTGACTGCAAAGATTGAAGTAACCTATAGTGTGGGTAATTAAGGAGTGTACCTGTTCACGTTAACAGCTTAGTCTTAATTCTGAGTGATGGCGAGAACTTTTAAAAAAAAAAAATATATTATATGTTTTATGAATATGTTTCTTACCCTTTAACATCTTTCTTAGCTTTATTTGAAAGGATAAAAGCAAAGCGTGAAATGCAAGATTATGTAAAGAAGTTGTAAAGCGCAAGATTTAAAAACAAAGGTGTAAAGAGGCAATAGGTGAAGGAAGTGTAAAAGCAAAGGTGTAGGGCAAATGTTAAAGGCAAGATTAAAGCTCAGGGTAAAAAGAAAAGGTTAAATATTAATATAATTAAAATATATTATATAATATTATTATATATATATATAATTAGTATATATTATAAATAGATAGTAAGGTAAAAATATTGTTAGATAGTAACATAGATTGTAATACATATTTTTTTTTTACTTTCTTATCTTTTTATATTTTTTATTTTATCTTATTATTTTTTTCATTTATTAATTATTTTTATTATTAAATTTTTTATTTTTAATTCTGTCGAGACTACTGGAATATCTCATTTGATTCTAGATAGTGGTAACAATATTGTTAGATAATTAGATATATAAATAGAATATATATATATTTATATATATATTATATAGATAATATAATAAATATATATATATAATAATATTTATATAATAAATAAAGTATAATATATAATAATAAATAATATATAATATATATAATTATAAATAAATATTATATATATATAAGATATATAACTTTATATTATTATTTATAATATATATATAATATTGTGTTGTGTGTGAAATTGTAGAAGAAGGTGCGATAGAGCAAAGTGTAAAGCTAGTGTACCAAGCAACAGTGTAAAGAAATGTGTATAGGCAAGTTAAAAGCAAGTTAAAAGCATAAGTGTAAACAGAGGGTAAAGCATGTAAAAAGCAAGGTGTTAAGCCAAATGTAAAAGCATAGGTGTAATAAAGCAAGTTTATAAGGCAAGGTGTTAAAAGACAAGGTTAAATAGCAAGATGGTAAAAGCAAGGTGTAAAAAAGCAAGGTGTAAAGCAAGGTGTAAAAGCAAAGTGTAAAAGCAAGTGTAAAAGAAAGTTTAAGAAAGCAAGTTGTAAAAGCATCAGGTGTAAAAGGCAAGGTGTAAGCAATGGTGTATAGCCGATGAAGCAAGAAGGTGTAATGCATGGTGTGAAAGCAAGTTGTAAAGAAGATGTCAACAGGTGTAAGAGTTTATAAAGCAAATCGTTTAAAGCCAAAAGATGTGAAAAGCAAGTTTGTAAAGCAAAGGTGAAAAAATCACGGTGTAAAGCAAGGTGTGAAAGCAAGGTGTACAAAGCAGGTGAAAAGCAAGGATATAAAAGCCACCCTTTTACTGCAGATGTTAAACCAAGATTGTAAAAGAAAAAGATTTAAAGCAACGGTTGTAATTAAGCCAAGGTTTAAAAAGCAAGTTAAAAATGCAATAGATGTTAAATGCAAGTGTAAAAGCAAAGGTGAAATGCTGGTTTTTAAGAAATCAGTAAAAATTAAAGTGTATAAGAAGGTGTAAAAACAAAGTGTAAAAGCAAGATGTAAATGCAAGGCGTGTAAACAAACTGTAAGTAAAAGCGTTGGTAAAGCAAAGGTGATAAAGCAAGTTTAAAGCAAGTTTAAAGCAAGTTTAAAGCAAGTTTTAAGCAAGGTTAAAAGCAAGGTTGTAGAAAGCAAGTTGTAAAAGCAGTAATTATTCGAAGTGGAAAAGAAGTCAGTGAAAAAGAAAAATACCAAGAAGCTCCTAACTTTGGAAGGTGTAAAACAGATTGTAAAAGCACAATTCTAATAGCCCCCAGATGTACAGCCAAGGTGTAAACAGGTGTAAAAGCAGGTGGAAAAGCAAGGTTAAAAGGAAGATGTAAAAGCAAGGTGTATAAAGCAAGGTTATAAAGGCATAGGGTGTAAAAGCTATGTTAAGAAGCAGGTTAAGCAAGGTGTAAAATAATAGTGATAACAAAACCCATTCATTATTCGCCATCGTAGAATTCGAGTGCTGATATGCTTTGTTCAAATAAAGTCACAGTTAATGTTAAGGAAAATAATCATTATCTTCTTTTTAATTAATTGAATGTCAGCAGCTTTCATAAAAATGTTATTAGTTCAAGAAATTTTATCAAACGTCTTATCAGAAGAGAAATAGATTATTCTAAAATAATTACCCAAACTTTTTCAAAATCAGTCAAAATTAATAAATTGAAATTAATTAATATAATATAGCCCAAGTTATATTTTGAAATTGAATTATTTATAATGACTGCAACTTTTATATTTTATAGAGGTAATTTGAGTCTACCTTGTAGACTCTTAAAAGAATTTCAAAAGTTAAGATATCAGTAATTATACATAAAAAAAAAAAAAAAAAAAAAAAACAAAAAAAAATATCTATATATGATATATATTATATAATTATATATATAGAATATAATTATAATATAATAGTGATTATATATTATATATATTATATATATAATATATAGTTATTTATTTTATTTTTTAAAATTGTTTGAATATATTTATACTGCACATTTATTATTATTAGGTATTTTGATATTGTTCCTAACCTTGTGCATTTTAAAGTAATTAAGTTGAAGACATAGGTAATATACACAATATCATAGTATCATAGAGATCTAAAGAGAGTAGTGGCGTTACTCCAGTACCAATTAGCTCTATAGATTGTAATGTAAGCGATGACATCTGACACTATGATCGACATGTATAATCTATATATTATAACACAACAACGTGGGGATATATGTCCACAAAATTAATATTATATATATATAGATATATAACTATATATATAAGCTATCTCAAATAAATAATAAAATAACAAACCTAAAAAAAGTAATAAGGAATAAAAACAAATAGACTTATAAAACGCACTACAACAACAACTACATAAAATCAACGATATAACGAACACATCAATCAAAACTCCCTGTATCGCAAACCACAAAAAATCTATTAATACAAACACCCACAAACATAACACCAACAAACACAAATCTCCAAGATCAATAAACAACCAATATACAATCCCACAGAAATCCGCCTCCAATCAAAACACACATATCACAACTCACAAATAGAATCCCAACCCACACACACAATCTTCTGAACACAATACCCCTATAAAAAAGCACACAAAGATACCACAACACCTACACAACACATCACTCACAAAAATATCACCCAACACTAACTACACACCCACCACAACAACTACACAAAAGAACCGAAGACCCAAAACTATACAACACAACATGAATAACTACATAAACACAAAACCACACTTTATTGTATTTATTATTTATTTATTATTTATTAGCTATTTATATTTTATTATATATATCTTATATATATAATAATATATATATATTTAAATAATATAAATATATATAGTATATATACTATATTAATTATAAATATATATTATATATATATATATAATATTATTATAATAAATATATAATAATAAAAATAATATATAATTACTATAATTATATATATAATATAATTATTATAACTTATATACTATATTATATATATATATAATTATAATAAATATATTATATATAATGAATATATTAATATATTAATATATAATATATATATTATATATATATAATATATTATAATATAATATGTTGTTATGTTTGTTGAAAAATTTGTTAAGCACGTGCAATAGCAAAGTGTTTAAAGGCACTAGTACAAACAAGTGACAAGAAAATTTAAAGCAAGTGTAAATGCAAGGTGTAAAAGGAATGTGTAACAAGCAGGTCGTAAATGCAAGTTGTAAAAAGCAGGTGTAACAAGCAAGATGTAAAGCATTATGTAAAGAAAGGTTAAAAGCAAAGGTGTAAAAGCAAGGTGTACAGCAAGGTGTAAAAAGACAAATTAAAAGCACGATGTAACAACAAGGTGTAGAAAAGCAAGGTGGAAAGCAAAGGTGTAAAGCAAAAGTAAAGACAAGATTAGCAATGGTTAAAAGCTACAGGTGTAAATATATATATAATATATATTATAATAATATATTATATATTATTATACGTTTATATATATAATATAATATATATTATAATATTTATATATATAATATATATAATATATATAGTCATATAGATATTTTTAATATCTTAATATATATTTATTAATATATAAATTATTTATTTTATTTATTTTATTTATTTATATTATTTATATTATTTATTTATTTTTATTTTCTTTATTATTTCTTTAATATATGTATGTCTGCTTCTTTTCGCTTTATATAAAATATAATATATATATATTATATAAGATTTAAGTAATTTATATATATAAAACATATATTATATATATTAATATTATTATTATAATATGCATGATATATAATATATATATATATATAGTGAAAATATAATATAATATATTATAATATATATATATTATATATTAAAATATATATATATATATATTATAATATCTATATACATATAATATTATATATATATATTTTATAAATTATATATATATATATATTATAAGTATAATTATCATATATATAATATATACTTAAATATTAATAATAATATATTAATATTAATATAATTTATAAATAAAATATATATATTTATATATAATAAATATATAATGTTGAAAATGTAGAGCAAGTGCAATAGAAAGGTGTTTAGAGATATTAAGCAAAGTGTAAGAAAAATGTAGTAAGCTAAAGCAGTAACGTATGTCTACCCGGCAAGGTGTAAAAGGCAATGGTGTAAAAGGAGAAAGCAAATGGTTGTAAAAAGAACGTATGTAAAGCCAAGGTTAAAAGCAAGGTGTAAAAGCAGAGTAAAAGCAAATAAAAGCAAGGTTGTAAAAGCAAGGTGTAAGCAAGTTAAAAAAGCAAGGTGTAAAAAAAAGTGTAAAAGCAAGTTGTAATAGCAAGGTGTAAAAGCAAGGTGTAAAATGAAGGTTAAAAGCAAGGTGTAAACGCAAGGTGTAAAAAGCAAGTTGTAAAAACAAGGTTTAAAAAGCAAGGTGTAAGAGCAGCTGTAGAAGAACGGGGAAAAAAGCAAGGGTAAAAAAAGATATAAGCAAGGTTAAAAGCTGATGTATGGCCAGTGTAAACGCAAGATGTAAAGAAGGTGTAACAGTTTAACAGCAGGTGTAAAAGAAGATTTTACAAGTTTAATCAAAGGTGTAAATGCAAAGGTGTAAAAGCAGGTGTAAAGCAAGGTGTAAAAAGGGCATATGTGTAAAGCAAGTTGTAAAGCAAGAATTAAAGTAGCAAGATGTAACAAATGTAAAAACCAAGTTGTAAAAAAGCGTGTCAAAGGCAATTGTAAAAAGTCAAGGGTGTAAAAGAAAAGGTTGTAAAAGGCAAATTGTAAATCGCAAGATGTAAAGAAAGGTGTTAAAAGCAAGGTGTAATAGCAAAGGTTAAATGTAAGTTGTCAAGAAGTTGATAAAGCAAGATGTAAAAGCCGAGGTGTAACCAGGGTGTAAAAAGCAGATGTAGAAAAACAGTGTGTAAAAGCAAGTTTGTAAAATAGCAAGTAGTGTTAAGCCAGGTTAAAAGAAAGGTGTATAACAAGTTGTAAAAAAGCAAGGTGAAAGAGCACGGTGTAAAAGATGATGTAAAAGCAGTGTCAAAGCAGGTGGTAGAAGCCAAGGAATAGTTAATTAAATGAAACTGAAGCAAGGTGTAAAATCACTGGAAACCAATCATTGTTTCCGTAGAAAATCGATTGCTGATTAGTTTTCAAATAAGAGCACAAGTTAGATGTAAGGCGTAAACTAATCAGTTTAATTATCTTTTAATTTTTTAAAGTACGCGCAAGTTATCTAAAATGTTCTTGTGACTCATTATTAATTGTTAAAAAGAGAATAATTATTAATATAATTCGAATATTTATACCCAATCTTTTATGCAAAAGTCAGTCAAGAAAAATTAACATAAATTTGCAAATTAATAAATATAAAATAGAGGGCATTAGGAAATATTTTGAAATTTTTGAATATATTTATACTGCACATTTTATTCAGACCTTTTAAGTAGTTTTGAATATTTTTCTTTACCCCTTTGTAGGATTTCTTAGACTACATAAGCTCTCAACATTTCATCCTGAATACATTACCAATAAAAAAAAAAAAAAAAAAAAAAAAAAAAATTCGATATATAAATTTTATTATACTATATAATATCATGAAATAAATACAATATGTATATATATCTATAAGATATAATATTTCATATATTATATTTATAAATATTTTTATTATATATTACTATATATATATATATATTAATATATCTTATAATATATGATATATATATAATAATATACTTAATTAATATATATATATATATAGATAATATATATATATATATGATATCATATATTATAAGTTAATATTATATATATATTAGATATAATGTATTTATCTATATTTATTATATTTAATTATAATATATATAAGTATATATATATATATATTATAAATAATATAATTGAAGAATTAGTATGAATATGTATTAACACTTATATTTATTATTTTAGGTAGTTTTGATAAGTTCTTTAACCCTTGTAGCATTCTTAGAAGTCAAAAGTTGAGAGCATGGTTGAAACTACAACACAGCAAAAAAAAAAAATTATTATGATGTAATATATATATAATTTATTATTATATATATATTATATTTATATTATATTATATATAATATATAATATATATATTTAAGTATGTATAAAATATATATTATATTAATAAATATATTAATATATATAATTTACATATATATTATATATATTATTTTATATTATTTATATTAAAATATATTATATATAGTAAATATATAATATTTATATAACATAATAATATTTCAATATATCATTA
>JABUQX010061670.1:0-7500 GCA_015478945.1 Trachelipus rathkii
TAATTTTAATAGTAATCAGACAATCTTTAATAAAATTCTTATTTTACTGACTTCTTCTTTAATTATGTATTCTTATTTCTGTTATACTATATAAATAATTACTTTTCTGAACTAAGTTCTATAGAAAACACTGAAGTACATCCTCAAGCATATTAGTCTAAATCATTTACCTTTTCTAGAACATAAATAGTACTTATCACTTTTTAATTTATAAAAATAGAAACTTTATTTTTATTTCAGCATTACGATTTTAGACAATTGCTGAAATTAGACGTTAATTAAAACATAATTTTTTATAACTTCATAATTTTAATTTATAACATCCAGCAACAATACACCCTAAACCCGGAAACTTTTAATCATCTTTAACGTAAATGAACGTGGGACCATCCTCAATAAAATACTTTTCTACAACGTTAGACATGATCCAACTCTCAGATTTGAATTTGAATTTTTCCCTGTAAAATTCTTTACATACACCCACCGATTCACTAAACATTGCTTTAAAAAACCGCATTCTTTGAACGTTGGCCTTGTTTGATATTAAATAGTGGGGACGCCATTTAATTATTGTCGTACCGTCCAACAAATAAAAGAACAATGGATTTACACTTTACATTTTTTTCCATTACATGTACCAATACAAGACATTGCTGCTTGCTTTTTATATGTTAATAATATCGTTTCTACATAGTTAATTTCGAGCTTTCCATAAGTGCTTTGCTTATTAATTATTTTTTTCTCAATTTACTTTGTGTAGTAATTTTCTCAAATGTAGTTCTTGTTAGCGTCTATTTGTACCATGTTTACCCCTTAAAACGCATTTTAGTAATTTTTTTTTGATATAATGTTCGTCGTGGTAACCTTTAGTTAGACTCTTAGTACTGTGACCTTGTGCATCTCTACATTGGCTCATGTAAATTTTTTTTCTTTTACTAACATTTCATGAAATCGATCCAGAAGACCAATTAGATTAATTAATACTTAACCACTTATTGTAGACATTGGAAACGGTAAATTTATTAATTTGATTATGATGTTTATGTATCTATATCATGATTGAATTAATTTTGATTCCAAATTTTAAAGTGAGCGTTTAACTTTCAACGTAACATACTACATCAATTCTCAATGAATCATACAAAATTTCTACTTCTAGTTTTGAGATTCTTGAATTAAGATGTTTAACGTGCAGGTTTAATTTCACGTAAAATTTCTTGGACAGGGGATAATGTCGGCAATATCAGTATTGCAAATAAATAAGACTTAAATTTTATTTCGAGTCTATTATTCATAAAAAGTCTTAGAATTGTTTCTGCGCTCTCTGAACTCGAAATTGGCACACTCAACAGGTAAATCATAACATTTCTGTAACTTATTTATCGAAATTGAATATCTCTTTTTACTGTTTGCTTTAATCAAAACTTGCCCTGCTTTACTGATGCTATAAAATACACATATCGATGCTTTTCGTCGCAAAGAACCTCCTCGGAAAAGGCCGCGCGCTAATTGAGAAGCCTTAGAGAACCAGCCGCATTTGAAATCCAAAGGAATGATTCATCTGCCATCACCTAAGAAGCCCCTCTTTAGATACTCGCCCTCTAAAAAGACAGAGAGAAGAGACAGGGAGAAGACAATGGTAGGACGAGGGAAAGAGAGAGATAGTGGAGGGAGAAAGATTGGGAGAGTGAGGTATTATGCATGTTTTAATAAGAGCCATTACAACCTTATGATCACCCAACTAGTAGCGAAACTCCGAATCTCCTTTTTCCCTCTCTCTCCTCGAGCTCTCTCACCGATTCTCTTGTCATTAAGACCCGTGATCACTTCTCATTCCCTCTTTTCTCCCAACATTCTCATCAACTCACACACTATCAAAACCACTCCTCTCTCCTCATCGTATCGTCTGTGTAGTCTTCTTGCTCTCCTGCGGTGAGATCATACAGTATTTTTAAGCCTTTATTGCTTCCTTCAGCCGGTCTATGTCCTTCTTCTCCCTCACTCATCGCGCCTAGGTTCTCCTCCTTCGGTGGCATCTCTCTCGAAATGCTCTCTCCGGTCACGTCTCTTGAGATCGCTTAGTCTCCCGTCTCCCTCTGATCGCCCACATAAGATGCGAGCGGACCCTCACGTCGAGTATGCCCATGGATGCTTTACGACCTTGACGTACGCCATGTCGCTAACCTCCATACACCGCATCCCACCGCATAGCTGCCGCAATATGTGTCTCGTATGGGGATGCGGAATAAGACCTTCTCGATGACTCTCTATCCGGCGCGTCTCTCGATGGTCGTAGGTCCAGACGTAAAGAACATTGTTCTATGGCGTCAGTCGCTCTCCTGCTCTAGCCTGCGTCTGGAACTTCATGCACTCTCCACTGTAACTGTCCCTGCACTCTTCAATCTTATGCTACTCCGTACTGCTACTTCACTCTCAATATCACGTTTCGTCGTCGGTTCTGTCCTCTTGTCGGATCTCTCTCTCTCCGTCTCTCTCTCATTCAATGATTATTATATGATATATATTATTATATATATATATATATATATATTATATAATTATATATATTATATAGATAATAATATATTTATATTAAGGTTATATAGATATATATATTATATACTATATATATATAATTACCATTTTATTGCCTTCCCCAGGATCCGATAGCTATATTATCATAATACTAGAACCTGGTGCAAACCTACAAATCCAATCCATGTTCTATTTTAAGCATTGAGACTAGCCCAAATGGGTCGACAGGAAACATTGGGTCGAGCAGGATAAAGGGTCGAAACAACATCAAAAAATTTTCTTTCCCTGGCACAACGCATACAGCTTTAGGATAGGTTAGCGTTAGGTCTAGGTTTAGGTTAGGGTTAGGTAGGTTAGGTTCGGTTAGGTTTAGGTTTAGTTAGGTTAGGTTCAGGTTAAGTTAGACGAACACTCGTAAATAACCCCAGATTTATATATAATATATAGTATAATAATATATATAGTACTATATATATATATATATATATATATATATATAATAGTTATTATATATCTTATATATATATAATATAGTATATAAATATATATATATATAGTAATATATACGTATATATATATATATATATAGTATAATATATATATACTATATATATAGTATATATTATATATAAAGGATATATATAATAGTATATTAAGTAATAAGTGTTGTTGATCTCCAATTTTGCTGTCTGACAATTTTTCCTGTTGACCTTTGAGTTAATAGGTCTATTTTGCTGACCAAGCAACGATGTTTCAATAATTCACAGATTATAATTAAATGCATAGCTAATATTATAAAGGTCTTAAGGACATTATAAAAGTCTTTCCAATATTAAATTCCACAATTTTTAAAGAAAGTATTTTTTTGAATTTGACATGCTCAACTCTTTGTAGCCAAAGCGTTTCTAGGTGCAGCAGGCGTACCGGTCATCACTCTGTACGCTAGCCTGTAACAAGTATTGCGGTCATTTATATAAAATATAATTTAATATATAGTATATATAGATATGATAGTATCAAATATATATATTTGTATATGATATATATAATATATATTATAATATATATAAATATATAATAAGTATAAGTATTTAAATATATATATTATATATAAATATAGGCCAAACTATACATTAGTCCTGCACGATATCTCGAAAACTACGACTCGTACCAAGAAACAGAATAACATAATTTTAGTTGAATTTTTCGAGATTTAGAATCGAAAAAAAATTAGGTGTGATTCGAAGGAAACAAAATCATTTTAAAATAAATAATCATTTTTGGGGATTTTCGAAGCTCGACCGGGGAAAGAGGGGGTGATCGAAGTCCTACTCTCGTCCACCAATCGGAAGCCGAGAATACCCAACAACTGATATCAATCGATGTCTACTACTCAGGGTGTTCGTTAGTTTTTTTTACAAATCATAAAAACGACTTATATATATATATTATATATTATATATAATATATATATTATATATAATTAAATTATATATCTATAATTATATATATATATATAGTACTTATATATATACTGTATATATATATATATATATATATATATTATATATATATATATATATATATAATATATTATAATAGTATATATTTGAAATCTGCTGCAAATCAGAAACTTACACAATTCGATTTTAGTGAACCAAATATTATATAAATGTTAATAACATATGCTGCAGTTTAAAAAACTAACGTCAGTATTTTTTATTAGCTTTATTTTTATTTAACTTTAATAACTAATATAACATCAAGTTTGTTTCACTCGGCAACACTAAAAACCGCTTTCTTTCTCATTGGGCTAAAATATTTCGAGCAAAGTGAAATATAATAAATTCTCATTGGTTAAACAACTTTGTCAGTGGTTGCTATACTTTAGCAAAGTTTTAAATTTATAAACTTTATACAAATAAAATTTAATTTACGATAAACTTCTAATTCCAGAAAAAAAAAAAAACAATTTCCGGGTAAGCTTATTAACTTTCATTAACGCTAAAATTACAAATATGCATCTGTTTCGTGGTACAGCTACGGTAGTTTTCGCTATACTTGCTGCAAGGGAGTAGATTGGTATACCGGTTCCCTATTCTACAAAAATAATGCAGTAGGCGTATATTTTTGTATCAAATATTCTATACAGACGTATTTATCGTAATATATTAAATATACTATATTATTAGTATCATATGATAACAATAGTTTAATTAATAGTAGTAGTATATATAGGTAATATATATATATATAATATATAGTATTATATAATTAGTTAAAAAAAATAATGAGTGGCGTTATTTTTGTAAAGTACAAAGTATATTATTATATAGACGAATTCAACGTTTTATAAAATTATTCTGTGACGGAGTATTTTTTGAACAATTTCCACAAGCACTGATATTTTTTTTAGGAAGTTGTGCGAATTCGATATTTGTTGGGTTCCGATTAAAATAGATATCTGATAAAGGTCGATACTTGGTAGTTATAGATTCGATCCATATAAATACGATATTTTGCTAATTATCATACATAGTATATTATATATATAATAGATTATATAGTAATATAGTATAATTATATAGTATAGTATATTATTTATTAATATATATATGATATTATATAGTATATACTATATATATTATATATATATATAATATATAGTATATGATTATAATATATATTATCTATATTATATTATAATATGTAAATCAAAAGTATGTCAAATGGGTTTTGTAGGATTTAAATAAGAGTACGGAATAGATTGATTGCGGTGAATAAGATAAATGTCCCAAAAATTACATACATTTTTGGGATTTATTGTTTTTTGGGGTAATCAACGCTTTAACGAATCACCACTCGGGGTAGTTCCGCCCACGATGTCAGGGAGTTCGGGGTCTGCACTCGGCCTCCTGTAGGAGCTTGGAAATCGGACTACCGGGGTGGATCTAATCCCCCCCTTCCGGGGATGGTCTCCGAACACCCCCCGCTCTTTGGTCTTGGGTGTCGCGGGGTTCCTGCCGACCGATCCCCTCCCGGGTATGATAACATCCCCCTCTGTCACCCCATGCGGCTCGAGCCTCCCTAAAAAGGGTAAATACTCATTTTAGGGGGCTTTCGTTGGATCACGTCACGGTAAAAAAGTAAAGTTAACACCTGAGAGTCTTTACTGATGCCACTGGCCAGTCAAGACTAAGCCTAGTACTTTAATGGAAGCATGCTACGTGGTTTAGTAAGCCTGGCCGAATAAGATTATATATTATTTTTATATACTATTATAATATATTATATTATATATATATATATTATTAGTGATATATATTATATATATATTATATATATAATATATATATTATATATATATAATATATATATATTAGTGTATATATATATATAAAGTAATATAAATATATATATATATATATATTATACTATCTATATATACGTATATATATAGTATTATATATATAATATATATTAGATTATTATAGTATATTTATATTACTAATATATATATATATTATATAATAGTATATCGAATATTATAATATATATATAGTAATTATACTAATATATATATAATATAATTTATCACAATATATATATATGAGGCTAGCAAAATGATAGGTATTATAAATATATATAAGTATATTATATATATGACTATATATATATTATATAGTATATATAAGATAGTTAGATAAAAATAAGTATATATTATTATTATATATATACTTGTTATATATATTTAACGTATATTATATATATATCCCTATATATATATGTGAATGTTTATATATTTTATTATATGTTAGTGATCAGTATATCTATATGTATATATTTTATATTAATCTAGTAATATATATATATATTATAGTAATATGTGATTAGTATTATATATATATATAGACTATATATATATATGAGTAACTAGCTGTATATATATATATAGCGTAATATATTATATATTATATCAAGTATACTATCACGGAAAAAGTTAAAGCCAGTCCTACAAAACTCTTTTGCATAAATAGATAATCAACAGTACATTGTGATACCTTTGCTACTGTTAGCTACAGACATGTTGTACAAAATAAAACAATGCTAAAACAAACCTAAACTGCAATCGTTTTGGCAGATATGAAACAATTTCACTAACATGCATTTCTAAACTTACGCTGACGTACATCCACTTAACAGTAACCGACGATATACACCAAGTTTGAACCGATAGCTGACGATGTTTTTGTTAACAGTGTTGCCAACACAAACTTTCGCGACCCACCTTTGGGAAATCTAATAAAAAGTAAATAAGTGCAAATGAAAAAAAGGACAATGCAATAAAATATGTTAAATGTACAATGCATTTAACCTTTTAAGCAAATAAAAGCAGTAAAATTTTTGCAGCTAAAGTAGCAATAAATTATAAAAAGAGCAATAAAAGCAGTAAAATTTTTTGCACTAAAGTGATGCATTTATAAAACGCACTAAATGCTATTGCAGAAATGCCATGCAAATTGGCGATGACACTGGTTTTTACTGTTATCATGTCTAATATATAATAATGCGATTTACGAACTAATGCGATTTAATATACAATATCGAAGTATCGTTAATTTCCCGATAAAATATCTGAGAGTGGACTTAGTTTTTATTTTCTGCTGCCGAAAAGTAAATTAACTTTAATATTATATATAACTATTATATATATATGCTATAGAATATGTTTATATATTAACGTATATATATATATAATATTAATATATATAGTATATATATAGTATATATATAGGTATATATTAATATATATATTATATATTATTAGAAGCCTGGGTTTTGTCCCGCTATGCTATTTATATTATACCACTAAGAACTGGCTCAGTTTTGCATTGCTTTGGATTGGCCGGGTGCATGTGTGAACAACCCTAATCCCCCCAGTTATATGAACAGATCAAAGAACAG
>JABUQX010061670.1:12500-20457 GCA_015478945.1 Trachelipus rathkii
GTTTCTTCTTCGCACATCCGGTTCTGAGTCCAATATAGTATCTAACATGGGTTAGAGGTTAATCGTATTGGGTTTTAAATTTTGAGGATGGTATTATGGTGATGTAAAGCTAATCGTAGACGAGATTACATGCCCCTGCGTCCCCCCGTAAGGGGGGACGCCCACCCCCATTCAAACATTAAATATTGACGTAGAAAGCTGAACTGGAGACAAGGAATAGAGGAAGTCGGAGTCGGAGACGGAAGTTGGAAGTCGGATTCGACTTATTGAGTCCGGGACCCCACGGAGGGGGGGTCTCCCTTTGATATAGAAGAAGAATGCGTGGAAATGCCAAAACAAGGAAGAAAGAAGAAGAAGAAAGGAAGAAGGAAAGGAAGAAGGAGGAGGAAAGGAGGAAAGGAAGAAGAATGAGGAAAGGAGGAAGTAAGGAGAGGATTCAGAGTTGGTAGTGGCACCGGTGCTGGAGTCACTGCGGTGCCAAGTTAATAAACATCGTAAAACAACAATGTTGGTGTCTTTATATATGTTATTGGAGTCTGTAATCGAAATAATGGTTTCAGAACGGATATCAACGAAAAAAATAATCAAATAAATAAATTACAATAAAATAAAATAAAATTTCTTACACTTTTTTATGTTTATATACAACTTACAAATTTACGTTTTTACATACCCTAGAAGCAGTAAATCGCTAAATCAAACCACTATCCCAACCTCCCTCCTGACCATCTGTGATCTATTGATCTATTGAATTAAGTCAAATATTTTACTAAAATTGTAACGTTTTTACATACCCTAAAGCAGTAGATCACTAAATCAAACCACTATCGAACCTCCCTCCTGACGCATCTGTGGATCTTTATTGATCTATTGATTAAGAAGGTCAAATTTTTCCTAAAATTGTAACGTTTATACAATACCCTAAAGCAGTATACTCACTAATCAAGACCACTATCCAACCTCCTCATGCAGCCCGCCCCGCCCCTGACATCTGTGATCATTGATCTTATTGATTAAAGGGTCAAATTTTTTTTACTAAAATTGTAACGATTTTTGACATACCTAAGCAGTAAAAACGTCACTAAATCAAACACATTATCCATTGCCTCCCTCTGGTTAGCTATTGCATCTACTGGCGGATGTACACCCACAACATTCCTCTCGGAATAGCGGCCCGTATTGCGAGTTCCTTCTTTATTTTGTTCTGAGAATTAAGGTCAAATTTTTCTACTAAAATTGTAAGTTCTTAAACTACCTAAATCAGTAATCAGTAAATCAAACCACATCCACCCACGCCACACCTGTACATCCTTGAACTATTGACTATTGAATCTATTGAATTCAAGTCACATTTTGAGTATCATTTTTGGATAAACATGACATAAAAACCAAGTTCTTTATACAAAGATCAAACAATATACGCTGACGTAACAAAGTTTTCAACATTAAAAAGCTACTTAGTAATCATCTGAACTATGAATAAACCACAACGACATAGACTTAGCACATCTTAGAACAGGAAATAAACCCTGTTAAGCCGTTAACAAACGTTCCACCAAACTTAGCATCAGTAAAGAACTAATATAGCATGAAAGACGTAACCTACTTAACACTTTTCTAACAATATCGCTGTTATTTACAATTAAGACTAATATTTAACAAAGAATTTACCAATAACCTGGTGTAATTATCATACAGACAAGCGAGTATGCTCTAACGTAACAAAGTTTTCCCATTAATAAGCTAACTAGGCAATCAACTGAACTAAGAATGTAATGTACAACAACAAACCTAACACATCTTAAGCAGGAATAACCAGTCAACATTAAACAAAGTACCACACTTAACACCAGTAAATAACTAACATAGCATGCAAATACGTAAACCTATTCTTTACTACTTTGTCAAGCATATTCTAGCATACGACGTTTAATTTTACAACTCAGGTATATTTCATACTAAATGTATCACAAACATTGGTTAATTATCATACAGAGAGCAGCGAAAAGTAGTGCTAACTAAAAAGTTTCCCACATCAATATAAGCTAACATTATCGTTACTGAACTAAGAAACTAAGTACAAAAGACAACCTATCACACCTTAAACACGAATAAACTGGATTAACATTAACAAAGTTCCACACTTAACACCAGTAAAGCAACCAACATGGTATGCCAAAACGTAACTAATCTTACTCTTTCAAGCATAACTCTAACATATTAACGTTAAATCTTACACTGACACAGTACATTTTAACAAATTTGTCATATAACCCTTTTCCGATTACCATACTGATCAAGAAATATAATTTCAACTGGAATTGAGTGTCCCACATCAAATAAAACTAACATAGCGTAACATGAACTAAGAAATAATGTACAAGACAAACCTAACACAGCTTACACACAAATAAACTGTAAACATCAAATAAACTTTAACATTACAAAAGTTTCCCACTTAACACCAGTAAAGCAATTAACAAGGTTTACATATACAAGATTTCTTACTTTTTCAAGAATACTTACTTTTTCAAGAAGTCTTACTTTTACAAGATTTCTTACTTTCTTACAACAATGGTTAATTATACTGATCAACGAATATTAACTCTAACGCAAAGTTTTCACATCAATAAAACTTACATAGCGTAACATGAAACTAAGAAAATAATGTACAAGACAAACCTAACACAAACCAACTTAAGCACGAATAACCTGTTAACATTAACAAAGTTTCCACTGAGTTCTTTATATACTAACGCAGCGAATATATGCTAACATAACAATGTTTTCACATTAATAAAGCTACCATAGCATCATAAATGAACTAGGAAAAATAAATGTACAAACCGACAAACCTAACACAGACTTACGGCCCTAATAAACCTGTTAACATTAACAAAGTTTCCACACTTAACACCAGTAAAGTAAACTAACTTTACATACAAAACGTAACCTATCATATACTTTTCAAGCATAACCCTAACATATTAACGTTAATCTTACATCGACACAGTACATTTATCAAAAATGTATCATAACCATACCTAACCATCATAATACCTAATGAGTAAAGACGAATAAAGTAAAGTTTTTAGGCTTATCTCTTTTTAGAAACTCCGCCTACCTTTCAGAAAATACCAACTCTAAACATGAAAAATGATTTTATGCTTTAACCATTTGCATAAAGTGATGCAATACTTATATTTGACCCTCTGGCAGGAATACAAGCAATGTAGCAGTCGCCATTCGGTTTACGATTAAATATAAATGACAACATCGTTGGGAATAACAAAACTCCTCGTGAAGATATCAACAACAAGCGTAGAGATCCGGGGAGTGTCATCGTATCACACTGCGAAAAACTATCCTACTGAAGAAAATAGTGTATAAACATTCCTTAAATGTAATAGGATTCTTTCTTTCAACCAATCAGAAGAAAGTAAACAGAATACGACGTACGAATGAACATATCAGTTCAAAAGGGTATATATTCTCGTTCGACAACCAACAACAACCAACAATAACATAGTACAAAGATAAGTTCTTTTAGATACTTACCAACGAATTATATGCTAACGTAGACATGGTTGTTTCACACATTAATAAAGCTACATAGCAATGACCAGAACTAAGAAAATAATGTATACAAGCGCGACGAAATCCTAACACAACTTAAACAGCGAATAACTGTTAACATAAACAAAAGTTCCACACTTAACACCTGTAAAGTAACTGACATTGCCATACAACATAAACCTAATTCATACTTTTTCCAAGAATATCTCTAACATATTAACGTTTAAATTTCACATTGACACAGTAATATTTAAAAAAGAATTTATCATAACCTTGTTTAATTATCAATACAAAGCAGCGAAAGTACATGCTAACGTAAACAAAGTTTCCACATTAATAAAAGTAACATAACATAAACTGAACTAAGAATATGATGTCAACGACAAACCTAACAACACCATACGTACGAATAAACAATTACTAACATTAACAAACTTCCGCACTTAACAGCAGTAAAGTAAACCTAAACGACAATATGTCGTACAAACGTAAACCTATTCACAACTTTTTTTCAAGCATATCTCTAACATATCAAATGTTAATTTTCACATTAACATCGTAAATATTTAACAAAAGTTTAGCTAAACCTGTCTAATCATCATACTGACAAAGAATATAATGCTAACGTAACAAAATGTTTTACATCAACTGTCGTAATATTTTTAACAAAAAATTCATTCATAACCTCGTCTAATATCATAATCCCAGCGAATAATTGCCAAACATAACAAAGTTTAAACCAAACATAACAAAAAATTACAAAATTTTATCCTGACATAACATAAAAATAAGTTTAATTTGAATAAAATATCACAGTAAACCGTAATAGTTTACTGATTTTTAAGCAGTATCATCAAGTAAATCAGTAAATCAAACACCCACCCTGCAGTCCCTACCCATCCCACCCGATGATCTTTTGAACTATTGATTCAAGTCATATTTCGAGTATCAAATTTTTGGATAAACATAACATAAAAATAAGTTCTTATATACTAACCAACGAATATATGTTAACCAACAAAGTTTCAGCATCAATAAAGCTAACATATCATAACTTAACTAAGAATATAATGTACAAATGCAAACCTAACATACACATCGCGTATGAATAATCAGCTAACATCCTGAAAATTCCCTACTTATCAAAGGTAAAGTAGCTAACAGGTCATACAATACTCGATATGTTCCCACTTTTCGAGCATATCAGCAACAGGTAAAGCCGTATTATCTAACAAAATCCCTTAACAAAGTGACCAATCTATCAAAGATACCAACATCTTGAACTATGAATTGACACTATCTTCATCAAAGTGTCACTCGTTTCGAGTATAACATCATTTGACCTATGAATAATCGTAGACATTAGCAAAATTCTAGGGCAAACCTAACATTACTCAACAAAAACTTAACCTAGACTCACGTTTCTAACACATCATCGTCAGTTAACACAGTAATATCTTACAAAAACTCATCATTTCTCTAACAAATCAGTGTTATTTTCACATTGTCATAGTAATATTTAACATAACGTACCTAACTTACGAATAAACAGTTTTCATTAATCAAGAGTATCTAAAGCAACACATTACCTTCCAAGAGAAATCCCAGGGGGATGCGCCCCTTGAAAGGGTGTGAATCCTGCGAGGGGGATCACCCCGAAGGGGTGTAAGCGGGCTTTACCCCTCCGAAGGAGGGGTAAAGCCCGCTTACACCCCTTCGGGGTGATCCCCCTCGCAGGATTCACACCCTTTCAAGGGGCGCATCCCCCTGGGATTTCTCTTGGAGGTAATGTGTTGCTTTAGATACTCTTGGTTAATGAAAACTGTTTATTCGTAAGTTAGGTACGTTATGTTAAATATTACTATGACAATGTGAAAATAACACTGATTTGTTAGAGAAATGATGAGTTTTTGTAAGATATTACTGTGTTAACTGACGATGATGTGTTAGAAACGTGAGTCCTAGGTTAAGTTTTTGTTGAGTAATGTTAGGTTTGCCCTAGAATTTTGCTAATGTCGCTACGATTATTCCAATAGGTCAAAGATGTTAATACTCGAAACGTGTGAGCACTTTGATGAAGTAGTGTCAATCATAGTTCAGATGTTTTGTTATCTTTGATAGATTGGTCACTTTGTTAAGGGATTTTGTTAGATAATACGGCTTTACCTGTTGCTGATATGCGCGAAAAGTGGGAACATATCGAGTATTGTATGACCCTGTTTAAGCTACTTTACCTTTATAAGTAAGGGAATTTTTCCAGAGTTAGCTGATTATTCATACGCGAGATATGTTAGGTTTGCATTTGTACATTATATTCTTAGTTACGGTTATATGTTAGCTTTATTGATGCTGAAACTTTGTTGGTTAAGCATATATTCGTAGGTCAGTATATAAAGAACTTATTTTATGTATGTTTATCCAAAAAATGATACTCGAAATATGACTTGAATCAAATAGTTCAATAGATCACAGGCGGTTGGTAGATGGGTAGGGGACTGCAGGAATGGTGGTTTGATTTACTGATTACTGATTACTGCTTTAAAAA
Source organism: Trachelipus rathkii (assembly GCA_015478945.1). Lineage (NCBI taxonomy): Eukaryota > Metazoa > Arthropoda > Malacostraca > Isopoda > Trachelipodidae > Trachelipus > Trachelipus rathkii. The sequence continues at coordinate 18,622 of JABUQX010061670.1, forward strand.
TCAGTAAACTATTACGGTTTCTGTGATATTTTATTCAAGAACTTATTTTTATGTTATGTTAGGATAAAATTTTGTTATTTTTTTGTTATGTTTGGTTAAAACTTTGTTATGTTTGCAATTATTCGCTGGGGATTATGATATTTAGACGAGGTTATGATGAATTTTTTGTTAATATTACGAAGTTGAATGTAAAACATTTGTACGTTAGCAATATATTCTTTGTCAGTATGATGTTAGACAGGTTTATGCTAAACTTTTGTTAAATATTACGATGTTAATGTAAAATTAACATTGATATGTTAGAGATATGCTTGAAAAAGTGTGAATAGGTTACGTTTTGTACGAAGTGTTAGGTACTTTACTGCTGTTAAGTGCGGAAGTTTGTTAATGTTAGTAGATTATTCGTACGTATGGGGTGTTAGGTTTGTCGTTGTATATTATATTCTTAGTTCAGGTTATGTTATGTTAGCTTATTAATGTACAAACTTTGTTATGATAGCATACCTTTCGCTGCTCTGACTATGATAATTAAACAAGGTTTTGCTAAATTCTTGTTAAATATTACTGTGTCAATGTAAAATTAACGTTAATAATGTTGAGATATGTTTTGGTAAAAGTATGATATAGGTTACGTTTTGTATGGCAATGTCCGAGTTACTTTACAGTGTTTAAGTGTGGAACTTTGTAATGTTAACAGTTTTTATTCGTGCTTAAGTTGTGTTAGGTTGGTCGTTGTACATTATTTTCTTAGTCTATTCATGCTATGTTAGCTTTATTAATGTGAAAACAATGTTACGTTAGCATATATTCGTTGGTTAGTATCTAAAGAACTTATCTTTGTACTATGTTATTGTTGTTGTTGTTGTTGTCGAACGAGAATATATACCCTTTTGAACTGAATATGGTTCATTCGTACGTCGTATTCTTGTTTTACTTTCTTCTGATGGTTAAAAGAAAGAATCTCATTACATTTAAGGGATGTTTATACCCATTTTCTTCAGTAGGATAGTTTTTTCGCTGTGGATACGATGCCATCTCCCCGCATCTCTACGCTGTTGTTTGATGATCTTCAACGAAAGGAGTTCGTTATTCTCAAACGAATGTGGTATTTAATATTTAATCGTAACCGAATGGCGACTGCTTACATTGCTTGTATTCCTGCCAGAGGGTCAAATATAATAAGTAATTGCATCACTTTCGGCAAAAGGGGTAAAGCATAAAATCATTTTCATGTTTAGAGTTGTTATTTTCTGAAAGGGGGCGGAGTCTAAAAAGAGATAAGCCTAAAAACTTTACTTTATTCGTCTTTACTCATTAGGTATTATGATGGTTAGGTATGGTTATGATACATTTTTTTGATAAATGTTACTGTGTCAATGTAAGATTAACGTTAATATGTTAGAGATATGCTTGGAAAAAGTATAGATAGGTTACGTTTTGTATGTAAAGTTAGTTAACTTACTGGTGTTAATGTGTGGAATTTGTTAAGTTAACAGTTTATTAGGGTAAGTTTGTGTTAGCGTTTGTCGTTGTACATTATTTTCCTAGTTCATATGATGCTATGTTAGCTTTATTAATGTGAAAACATTGTTATGTTAGCATATATTCGCTGGTTAGTATATGAAAAGTGTGGAACTTTTGTTAATGTTAACAGTTTATTCGTGTGTAAGTTGTGTTAGGTTTGTCTTTGTACATTATTTTCTTAGTTCATGTTACGCTATGTAAGTTTTATTGATGTGGAAACTTTATTACGTTAGAGTATATTTGTTGATCATAAATAACCAATGTTGTGATAAATTTTAGTTAATGTTACTGTGTCAGTGAATAAGATTAACA
>JABUQX010061671.1:0-42500 GCA_015478945.1 Trachelipus rathkii
TACGCACTAGGGAGTTTTCCCCTAAGCATACCAAGGACACACAACATCCTTCTAGGGTATATTTACCCTTTGAGCGTTGATACGTGAAGATTCACCCTTGCGAGTACCCAGGCATAAACATGTTTAGGACGCCAGACACCTCTAGAACATACACGTTGAGTGTTGATGGAGTTCCTCGCCGTAAAAGCATACAAGGACGCCCGAGCACCTCCATATATACATAAGACGCTTATATGACTGGAGTTCCCCTAAGGCATACAAGGACAGCCCGACACAATGTTCTAGTTGTGGGACGCCCCTAGAACACTGACACAGTTTCAATATTGATGCAAAACTGATCGTTATGGTAGTGTTGTCCCCCAAGCATATGTGAGCAAATGCTACAAAGAAATACGGCTCGAGACAACACACATATACTAATAGAATCAATACACATCAGGATTATATTAAATAATAATAATAGTATGAACATGAGATGTAACCAAAAGTAGCATATACAAAGAGTACAGCCACTATCCTACTAGTTATATGAAATAAGAATGTTCACCCATAAGGCATACAAGGGACGCCAAAATCACACACCTCTAAATGAAAATAACATCGGTATTAATTATGATGGAGTTAATTTCCCAAGGAGCAATATCAACGACGCAAATAATCACACACTCTTAAGAACATAACAGTTATTATGAAGAGATGTTCCCCCAATGGCATACTGCAGGAGCGCCAACATTGTGTAATGAGTACGAGTTGAGACCGCTTAGAACAGAGCACGTTACATAAGTGGAGTTCCCAAAGGTAAACAACCGAGCCACAATCTCTAGTATATGATAGAGTTTCCCCAAGGCATATCAATGACGTGCCACATAATCCATCTAGAACATACACGTTAATAAGTTGAAACTTCTTGATAGTGAGTTTCTCACCAGAGGGCATACAACGGAGTAAGCTTTGGTTACCAATGAGAAATAGCAAGATCTATGTCTGTTTCAGCCTAGAACATGACACCGTTATATGATGGAAGTTCCTCAGCAGAGGCATACAAGGACGCCACTAATGGCATAGAAGCATATATATACGTTTATATGATGGAGTTTCTTCCTTCGATATGGCTATAAGCAACGGACACCACACATCTAGAACATTCTCTCTTACGTTTACTAATGAGTTGAGTTTCATCACCAAGGACAATACAAGGACGCCACACCTCTAGTATATGATGGAGTTCCCCAGGCATACAATGTATGGACGATCCACATCCTCTATGACCATTACACAATTAAATAATTGAATCGTAGTGAGAAGTATCCCATGTTGCATACAAAGAAAGACCACACCAAGCTAGATATACATTGACTTCGTGGTAAAATAGATAGTGTGATGATTCCTCACCAAGGCAGTTCACAATATTAGAACGCCACATCTCTTAGAATCTATGAGCGAAGTATGCTCATTGATATATTTAAAAACATGAATAGAGTTACCACAAGGACATACAAGAGACGACCCCAACAATATCTGGAACATCTCTTCACGACGTAATACATACACTAGATGAGAGTCTACACACAAGAGACCACTAACAAAGGAAGCCACAACCTACCTAGACAACATATCAACAGTTACTAATGATGAGACGTATTACCCACACGGCAATAACAAGGAGACACACCACAACAACACCTCACACAGTAATCAACAACTGATAAGGCAGTTACACCTAACGCATACACAAAGGACGACCACACTACTTATCTAGAACGCATACACTCAACTATAACATTTCAACAAAAACATGAATCGGAAGTTTTCCAAGAGCTAAGCATGGCGAAAACCCACACCTCTAGAACAAACACGATATATTTTGGAGGCGAAGTTCCCCAAGGCATATAAGGGACGCCACAACTCTAAGACACATACACGTTCCATATGATGGAGTTATTCACCAAGGCATAACAAGGACCGCACACCTCTAGAAACATTCACGTTATATGATGGAGTTCCCCAAGGCCATACCAAGGAACGCCAACACACCTCTATGAACATTCAACGTTAATACTAGATGGAAATTTCCCCCAAGGGCATACAAGGGACCCACAACACACCTCTAGTAATACTGATAGAGAAGTTCCCCAGGCATACAAGGACGCCAACACTCTCTTAGAACATGGCAATGTTAAATGATGGAGTTCCCCCAAGGCCGCACTGAACAAGGATGCACAACTATCTCTCTTAGCGCGCACATACCGATTATACTATGGGAGTTCCCACGAAGACACTAATCGTCACAGCTCTAGTCTCTACCAATCTTTTTTTATGCACGATTTCCACAACTCACATCCACCTGCACATCAAGTAAAAATATTTATAAATATTTTTAATATGTGTCACAGAGCTGTATCTCTACAATCATCACACCTCCAAAAGCCCTCCATATAAAATGAGGAGAAACATTCTATAAGAACTACATCTCCATAATACTAAAAACAATAGCAGATTATTTATGCTATTTAAACAGATATCAATAAGATCTCTCTGCCAAATCTTACGAAATCTCATACCATTTCCTCTCTTTCATTTTAAGAATCTTTATTGCTGATATGTCTGTTTAAGTTCAACTACCTTCTTATCGACAGTTTCTTTGTTTTTTTGAAATTTACCACCCATCGAGGAATCAGATGTGATTGCTGAGTTTTGACCTTTATTGTATACCTTGTATGTAAATTGTACTTCGATTTACTTGTATTTTCCTATCTGCGCGCGCCAGTCTCTATAGCGACCCGGGTACTATGCCAGAAATTGCCTATCTTCCGACATAGTGTTTCTTTTATGAAGCGTTCTAACTCATCACATTTCTTTCCCTGAGGAAAGCACCACATAACACGAGGTCCTATACAGGACTCGGGTTATTCAAACCTTTACAATTGGATCTGTCCTCCGGCCATTAAGTAAAAATTAGTAGGGAAACCCGAGCCACTCGGCTAACGCACCGAGGAGGAGGTCTGAATGCTTTGTATAGATATAGAGATAAAGGGCATCTACAGTGAAAAAGATCAATAAGAGAGATGCCTATTTGAAGAACATCAGGGAGGAGTGTGGGGAATGAAATCCGGCCGTAGAGTTCCGGGCACGTAATTTTCTACTCTAACACGGCTATCACATCCTCCAACGAGACCACTAAACACAAACATATTTTTTTCGTGGGGTAGGGTCCGGGAGGTTGTATGGGTCTCTGGCCTGTAACTTGTGGGAAGAAAGAGTAACAAAGAAAACAAACATCCAAATAAAAGTTTTTGTGTTATGTTATATTAAATATGACTTAAAAAAATGCCAATTGACTTGATATTCACATTTTTATGTATGAACAATTCTTGTTTTATTGTATATAATCACACCGATGTCCACATCATATGTATCATTGGAAGTACAAAAAGCATTATGTGAGTTTCTAAAATTTATGTATATTTAGGAAAAGGATGCTATTAATACGATAAATAGCTTTATTAAATAGGAAATGGGTCGGCACGCGCTATAGAGCCGGTATCGCGGGGAGATGGCGAGTTACACTCATATGGTTTTTTGCCTCTCTTACCCTGCACTGCTGAATTAAACTAAGCAAACCCTATTTATTTGTAGTATACAAGCATAGACTGAGACTACTTAGGGTATGTCACTGTACATTTTAAAAGAAAATACTAATTTTATTAAAGCAAATAAATAAAGATTGCACGTTATGCTAAAATATTAGAAAAATTCATACCCCTTCAGTCGTGAAACTCTAGAGCCTAGATAACCTAGATCCAAATAAGATCATCAAATCATCGTTTACTGACCTGACCTGGGTCATTTAGGCGCCCCATTTTTACCTGTACCAGGAGGAGGAACAAACAACGAGGCGGGTGACGTGGAAGCGTGTGGATTTTACACTTGATTATCCGTCTACGTCTATGACTCCTTAACTCGACGCGCGAGCTATCGTATGCGCGGCTATTGTATTAAATTATGAGCGGATTAGCAAAGATGATATCAATAGAAGTTTTTAAATGTGTATAAACGGAAGGCTGAAGAGCTCTCACTAGAGCTTGGAGGCATTCAGGAGGGAGTCGGTCTCAATCGATAGCGAGAGAAGATCGAGCGAATAAACTCATAAATAGATTTATCCAACAGCACAATCAAACAGAAGAAAAGGTATGAGGCCGAGAGTGTTGCAAGGGTGGAAATGTAAGGGCAGTTTTGATTAACTCAGAGTACAAATCATTTGACACACTTGAAATATCTATAAGTACACCTTATGCTTTAGGGTTGTACACCAGACTTGAGAGTAAGAAGCAAAACAGATTACTTGACACTACAAATAGAGCTAAACAAGAGACTTAGATCAAAATCTTATTGGAGCATCACAACTTATGGCATTTTTTAAGGCCTCATATCGAAATGGATATATGAGGAGGGTGACTGGAGGGGGTTTCTAGTTTTAGGATTTATAAGGCCTTATGATTTTAGGCTTATAGATTTTACTCTTAGGTTCTATTATAGCCCTTTTAATGCTATTACTTATGTTTGAGAGCGCTTTTATTGGGTTAGTGGCTTATAGAACCAATTGAATATTCAAGCATTTAAATAAAAAAAATATGACTTGAATCCTCATAATACGCACCTTTACTACCCCTAGATCAACTAGATCAATAGATACAATATCGAAGACTAACACTATTGATAGACTAGTCTCATTCTAGGCTTAGGAATCTCTTGGATTTTAGTAAAGCGCTGAGTTGGATGAGATATTGTGAGTGAGAGCAGTCTGCTGAGAGGGAGCGTCACAATTTATAATGGTTTTTTTTCCACGTGAACTGCGTTATCTCGAGCGGCGTCACCGCTTTAAGAGGCTTCGAGTATTGGTTAACCATATCAAAGCTGATGACCCATATGCTGTAATAACTAATCACACGAGACAATTATGACTTTGAAGTCCGCCCAGACTTAGATTTCCGACACATCCTCTCGTAGGGTATCAAGAGGGCGCTTGTGCAGGAGCTGAGTGAAGTGCATCTGTATACGATCCTCTTTATTCATATTCTTAGATATTCTGATATTTATGTCAATGAGCGTATATTTGTGAATTATTCATAACGCGTTTGTTAGTTATCTTTATTTTGTTTGTGAGGGCCACGTTTGGAAAGTAATAAACCTAGCAGGGACCCTTGATGAGCGCGCGAGCTATACAGTAGGTTGCCTGTAAAAAGCATCTGACGCGAAGTAATGAATTTCTACCTAATATGTGAAACCATCATCATAGTTACTCTATATGAGAAACTGCAGGAGGAATCTCTCAAGCAAGTGCCTCTTCCTTAAAATGCCCGTCTTTACACATGTCTTATGAGTATCAGGAGAAAGTTCATTATATGGATACCTGCGAGAACATTGGGAAAGGGAAATGGTGACGTGAGAGAGCGCGAATGCTCAATATCATAACCAGAGTTTTTCTAAAAGCAGCGAGAATAAACTTTTTACTCAAGACAAAGGCAATCTTATGCTCCAATTGCAGCAGCATCCCCCCTCCCGTCTCCGCGTGTTAATCAAACTTAAAGTTAAGTTACTGTAAGACCTGCTCACGTAAACATAACACATGTCCTGCTTCTTTATATAACATAAAAAAATATGACTTGAATTCAATGAGACCTCTCTCAATAGATCAATCAAAAGGTACAAAAAGCAAGCCCTTGATTTCCAAATACTCGATCAGAGTCCTAAATCATAGTTATGCACAACCCTATCTCACAGCGTAGTACTGGTATTATTTTCGCGGATTATCGGTAAACGTGAGCCGTGGACTAGAGGGAAGGTGAGAGTTGGGTCTAGTTTGATATTTATCATTAGATTTACAGAATCTATCTTCCCTGTCAAGATGCTTCTGTCACGCCAACCCTTCCCGACTCTAGGTTATTCGGCGAGAGACTTCAGCTGAGTATATACAGAGGCCTAGTACACTGTTCTACATAAATCGGCTAGCCATCTCACATCTAATACAAATATGACTATATTGAATATCCTAGGAGCTAATTAGATCGAATAATTATTACCTAAGTCACCACAAAGAAAAGAATAATCATCAAAGCCGTTATGGAGAGAATTGAATTGTTATGAAGAGAGACATACCGCACGATGCGAGAGATTAGATTGTGGTATCTCTGTTGAGACATGCGAATTCTTTATATATATATATCTGAATTTCTCTAATATGGACTAATGGCGAACACAATTTTCTTCTATACAGGATTTCATGCCAGGATAAAACCATATGTTCTAAGGAACATATTTCATGCTAGCAGAGTTTAATAAAATATATTACCAAAAGGAATTTTTCTGCAGGATAAATCCTAAAAAATTCCTCCAGGATATCGAAGGAAAATTCTAGAACCTGTCCTTCAAGAATTTGGAGAAATTAATAATCGCCATAATAACAATAATTTTAAAATGTTTTATAAAGGAAAACGCAAGGCACAAAAAATGACATAATGTTTTAAAAACAAATAAAATTTTAAATATAGACAACTCACAACACATAAAATTCACAAAACATACCCCTATTAGAGAGAAGTATTTTCTAGCAACACAACTTTAAAAACTAAAACGAATAAAATTTATCATGTATTGAGAGAAATCAGACTTTAAAATAGCTATTAGCTCTCAGTATATATTAAAAAAAAAAAAAATTATAAGATGAGAGAGCAAAAAATTGATCAAATAAATAACATTTTAAAATGAGGTAATTTGACGTGGAGCGCTCTCACCGAGTGCAATAAGGAGAAGTATCAGAAAGAGGTATAGATTTTTGCGCGCACACAGAATTCACAGGATCTAACGTGCAGTCCTTGAATTACCTAGAGAAAGTTCCCTCGTGAATAGGGCTATAGGCCGCATGAAGGTGTGAATATTCTCATCTCTTTATATATATATATATATATAATATATATAGCTTTAAGAAATACGAAATATTGATTTATACATACTAACTATATTCATGAGCTACTAGCAACTAAGACTACTAACATTACTAAACTTAATGGTAGCTACTATAGTAGTTACCTATATATAATATATATATAATATTAACTCTGTCATCTCACATCCTTTCACCTCTAACTTATTATACCTTTACCTTATACTACGACATCTTCTCATATGCACTTCCGTGCATTTCCTTCTTCTTCTTTTAATTTTCAGATGGTTGGGGGCGATCCTACTTCACACTCCTCGGCCACAGAATCCACAAAAAAAGAGTTCAGGCCAGAAGACCATCACTCATGATACCATTAAATAGATTGTTCTATTGGAGGCGAAAGGAATTTTTTTGTCCACTCGCTTCTAGGGTGACACATTTGAGGTTCAGGATTTTCGTTAAGTCAGGTCAGGTCTCTCCTAGGCAAAAAAAAAAAAATTCATTCCTCATTAAAGACTTACTTATGCATCCATAGAGGCTACTCTCGGATGAATTTTTTTCTTTGATCCGCTACCTCTTCCTCCTTCATGTTCCTGTCAGGCTCGTTTCACAGTAATCTCCTTTTTGACTCGCATCTTATCACCTATCCTTTAACCTACATCCTCCCTTCTTCCTAACTTTATCTTTCCTTTACGGCTATATATATAATATATATATATATATATATATATATATATATATATATAATATATATAATTTATATATATATATATATTTATATATATATATTATATTAATATATATATATATATATAATATATAATATATATAATATTATATTAAATATAATATATATAGTATAATATATATAATATAAAGGTTTTGTTATATTATATATTATTATACGTGTCCGTGTGCGTGTGCGTGTGCGTATGCGGTGTGCGTGTGCGTGTGTGCGTTAGTGCGTGTGCGTGTGCGTTGTGATCGTATTAGAGCCTCGTTAGTAATATTTTTATCCCCCTTTGCATAGATCGAGTATTTTTCTTAAAATTAATGGTATTATATATATATATTATAGTATAATATATTAATATATATATATATATATATATATATATATATTATATAATATATAATATATATTTAGATTATAGCCAGCTAATGCATAATTTCTAAGAATTTAATTATATATTAATTGATTTACTTAATATTATGAATTCCAATTATGCTAATTATTGACTGTCTATATATCCCATAAACTTCCGGGGGGATTTTTATAGACCCTTAAATAACCACTCACCCTATTCGATACGCCATATTATATATATTTATAAATATATAATATATATATATAATATATTAATTATAATTATATATATACTATATATTTAATTTTATTTTTTTATTTTTTTTATTCCAACTTATTTAGTATATTCTTTAAACGAATAACAGAAAAAAATCTCCATTTTTGCCATATATCCACGAGGCTGTATCACAGGTATCCGAATCCTTGCATACACCAGGATTCCAGAGGTCCGTGACACAACATCGCGAGGTAAGAAATTTACTTTAGCGATAGACCCCGAGAGATGACAACGGGCCGATACCTGGCGATATGAGCTTAACCTTACTCTATGGCAAGAGAATGTTACTTAACTACTTTTCTTATACGAGAATAACGATACTTATTTTACAATGTAGCACGAATAAGATATCGATAACTCACTGAAGGCAATCAGTAGTATAAGAACAAGACTTGAATTTTAAAAACTATTATTTACGTTATAAATCGATATTAATATGGAGGTAAATAAAAAATTACGATATATAATATAATATATATATATATCGTATATTGATATAACTAAACCAATCTAAATATAAATGATCTTATACAATTTATATAAACCATCTAGAGTAATCTAAAATATAATAATATATACACTTTGGAGAGGTATTATATATAGACTAATACCCCTACTTTATTATTTTGAGGGGGAGTATGGGCCTCAAAATACCCATATGAAGTTTACAGGTGACTCAATAACTCTTACTGATAATCGTAGATCTTTTATTACTACCATACCTTTTAAATATCGGTATCTAAACCCTAGAGAGATCACTATATCTACAATAAACCTACTAATCATCGTGTGGTATACGGACTGATGTACGAGAAGTATACTTGACAAAATACGAATTTGCTAATAGTATATATAAGTCAATTAATAAAAATGTTGCTTTTGCAACATGTGACAATATAAACTTTCAACTGGTATGTCCAGTTTGGCGGTTAGTTGTTAGACACCTTATACTATAACTATATATATATATAATATATATATATATATATATAACTATAGTATATATATATATATATATATATATATATATATATATTATATAATAATATATATATATATATATATATATATAAATACTATACCTTTATAACGTGCTTTATCTACCTATAGTACTAAGGGTGGAGTAACACGGGTGATGACCACATGAGAAATCTGAAAACTTTTAAGGCGCGGCTATCATACCAACCAGCGTCCACACCAACGTGTTCGCAGTCGTAAGCTTATAATTTCTATGCACCCAGGCAGATAAAATACTCCACTGCCCTTTAACGCGGAGGATTTGAACGCAGCGTCTCTATCTCGTTAAGATAAGGCGGAGACTCGAACCTCCTATATAATATTATATAATATTATATATATATAATATATTAATATATATATATATTATATATATATATATATATATATATATATATATATAAATATATACTATATATATTAATTAATATATATATATATAATATATAATATAGTGATTAATAGTAGTTAATATATATGAAACTACCACAAATAAATTATCTAATATACATCACATATATCTACAAAAAACTACAATATAGCTGCATAGGGATAAATAAGAATACTATTGTTTGAGAATGACCTATGGTAAAATATATAATTTATATTATATATGAGGCGGAAACTTCTAAAAAAAGTATGAATATCAATATTAATATCTGCAAAAATACTACCAATAACCTACTAAGTCGAAAAAGGAGTACATTTTTGGAAATCTACCTTTAAAATTTTAAGTTGGTATATAAATATAGTATAAAAACAAAAAAAAAAAACTAAAAATTAAAATAAAATTAATATTTGAGCTATTTTATATTTTTATATATATATAAAGGAATAAATAATAAGTACAATAGTAGGGAAATAAGTATTAAGGTATATATTATAAAGTATAATATATATATATATATATTATATATATATATTATTTGGTAAAGGTATATTAACATAACGAGACAATTGTAAGGGGGGTAGCTCGAGCCTGAACGGGGAACACTAAGTTAGGAGAGGATCCGTTTATTCTATCCATACAGAACGAGGGGAGTAGTACTGGGTACGATCAGGAGGAGAACTCACTATAATATACCTATTATAATATATAGCAGAGCATATAATATATATAAAATATATATATATATTATATATCACCTACAATATACCAATAGAGATACGTAGGGGTATCCGAGGAGACCCACACTCCTACTAGGATAATGATGAGGGGGGAGAATAATTATAGATTATAATACCCATATACCTCAGTATAGTTCCTCATATACGGAAAAGGCGCGAGAGACCGTACTCAATACCACTCCTTGCACTATATATAATATCTAGGATGCGGTAAATTATCCCTTGGGTATAGAGTATATTTACTTTAATATAGTTAAAAAATTAAAAATAAAACAATAAATTTAATAAACGATTAAAGTCTAAAATTAGTAATTAGTAGGATATTATGAAGAGCATAGTCTATAACAAAGCGATAAGAGAAATCAAAAAGTGTTCTCTCACTCTACAACATTGTAATTTGCGCTTTTAAACTATATTCACCTAAAACTGAGATAATGTACTCATTTTTTAATCAACTGTGCCTCTTTATTATGAGAGAAGTAAATATGACCTACCTTAAATATACATTAGAATGAGTCTTATTATTCTCTATTTTCTATTGTTTGACTTTTTGTTTATATCGAATTTGGTATCCTTGAGTGCGGCGCTCTAAGTACATTTTTAACCCCACAGAGACTAGGAGCATAATACCACCAAAAAGAAATGTGACGATAGATTTCTTATTTTCTCTGCACACTATAGAGAGTATGGCAGAAACATCTCTATTATGCGTACGCATTTCTGTATATTTGCTTCGAGATGTAGTTTTTTTTTTGTGTTTTATATTTTTTTTCTTCATTTATTTTTTTAACTTATTTTCCGCACATACAACGTACAAAATATAAAGGCAGGCCACTACTTTCAAGAAAACTGATAATCAGAATCACTCTAGTCGCGACTAGCTCAATGTTATATTGTGACGGGCCTCTTTTATTCCAAGGGAGAATTTAACTCGTAGGTCATTTCTTGGAATTAGTCTCTTTGTAGCAGTTACATGTGAGAGCGCATGATAGTACTTTTGTATTTTACACCCGCGCGCATTAGGGAGTAATTCTAGCAGAGCCCACCTATTAACTTGAATCTTAGTAGATTGAGAACACAGAGAATGTATATATTGTACTATGATAGTTTCATGGCATATATCTTCAAGATTTAGAGAGAAACTATTCCGAGAAACCTATTTGAAAACCCTACTTATTGAAAATGGTTTCAAAAATATGGATCACTTTATTGAACATATCCATGAAGGGCTTCAATTTAATTTAAGAGCGATATTATATCACTTTATATTTTAAATCAACTGCTGAAGATTATATATGGCAATACTAAATGCATCATAGAAACATATCGTAAGTATCAAATTATATATATATATATTTATATTATAATATCTTAATATAGTAATATTTATATATTAGTATATATAATATATATATTAATATATTATATATATATATATATAATATATAATTAATATATTATATTATATATATACTTTATATATTAATATATATATATATATATAATATAATATATATAATAATATATTATATATATATAATATATATATATATATATAATATATATATAAAATTAACAACTTTACAATATATACAAACAGATCATCCTCAAGTGAAAGGTCATATAAGACCATCACTGTTACAAAGGGTCAGTAGCTCTTCTCCATCTTCAATCTACTCTCACTAGCAGTGAGATTCCCTCTTCTCATCTCCCCAGTACATTCCATGGTCTTTTTCAATGAATTCCTTCCATACCTAATAAACTGTCCTCCACTTCCCATGTCATCCTTACTGGCCAACTCATCTATTCCTATCTGCAATCCTGATCCAGGTGTAATATATATATATATACCTCTATATACCCACATCTCAATCTGGCTGCGTCCACTTTCCTTTATATTATTAATATAGCCTTCACTCCAACCTCACTCCTTTATTTTTAATGATTTTACTATTTGTCTGATCTCTCTAGTCTTATTCACACCACTATCACTCTTAAAAACTACATCTCTTGCGGACTGATATTACTACTATCTCTTTTGTGGTCATAACGTCCATGTCTCTGCATCCATATATAATAGATGAATTACGGTAGTATGATGATGGGTGCTTTACACCGGACCTAGCGGCGTCCTATTATTTACTTCAAAAATGATAATATAAAAAGTTAAAACCTACACTCTATCAATATAGTTGGAAATATATTAATAATCTCTATTGTTATATATAATATTGAGGATATAAGGAATGTAAATAATAGATTGTAGGTTAATAGTGGGTTAGTATAGTCCCGTAATCTAGGTCACGTCCACTCAGGTCGTATTATAATTTAAGGTCTCCATGGAGCGGCGCTATGGGCGGCAGCGAGGTCAATTTCGCTACAGGCGCAAAGCGCGCATTGGCGCCACAATTTTTAAAAGAAAGGACGGACTAAGCATAGGCGCACAGCCCCAATGATCCTCCGCGGCCTATGAACAGGAAACGAAAGCGATCTTTTTGTCACGGGCTCCGCTACGCAAGAGTTCAGAAAACTTTTTCCCTAGAAGAGCGCATTGTTCTAAAACTTGTATCAATATCTGAAAGCGGCAGTGCTACAACTTTTGTAAATATATACTTTATATATATTGGCTTTTCACGACATAAACTACAATATATATGAGATATTACGAGTTATATAATATATAATAGTCACTAATATATAGAGATGATATTATAGAGATACTCGAAGTCGAGTTAGTAATGGAACTATAGATATAATATCTAACTCCGTACGGTAAGACGATGATTAACGTATAGTATTACATACTAGCGCTAATCAGATAGATAGATGCGTATAGCTATTAATATGCTAGTATATGCTATTTTAGCCTAATTATAATTATGTTGTTATAACTAATATAGCTTATATATACCTATCACATATATATTATATATATATATAACTATATAAATATATATTAGTTTATTATTATTTAATTTATATTATATATTTACGTCAGATAGAATTCGATTTTATCTAGCGAGGGCTAATCCGAATCTGAGGTCCGAAAAACGATCCTCATGTAAGGGATTCGAGAGTTTTTTATTACATAGCTAATTCAGACTATTTGCTTTCCGATCACGTGGTTGCTATCTTCGCATCCAGCTTTACATGAGTCCTAATATATATATCTAGAAGGTAATAGAGCTATATCTATAGCCCTCAACTTATGGTGATATATATAATATGGATTAATTGTGTGGTGATAAACATGAGCCCATGGGCGAGTTTTGGTGAACCGTAGGTCGTAGCATACGCCTTAATAGAGGGGGTGTTTAGCCCACAATTTAACCGCCAAAGAGTCCTAAATTCGTCCTGAAAACTCCAGCTGTTAGGTATATATATATACTTAACGTATCGGAGTGAATATTTGGATTGAGCTATATGATACGTAATCTCGTTACGGGTCAGAGATTTTACGTATCCCTCTGACTGAGTTCACCTATACTACCGTATAGAGAGGTTGAGAATCAGTAACTGTACACACCGCTCTATAAAAATTAAAAACGATAGAGTATAAAGACTGAAACTTGAGAGAAAGGATTCGGAGTCTAGAGACTGGAGAGTTATCGGAGTATTGGAGTTGGATTCGGCTTCGAAGTCCAGAGACCCCCCAGAGGAGGGGATACCACAGTTTGAAAAAAAAAGAAAGAAAATGCATTAGAATAGCAAACAGAGGAGGAGAGAAGAAGAAGAAGAAAGAAAGGAAGATAGAAGGAGGTTAGAAGTAGAAAGGAGGCAAGGAAGAATAATGATAAGAAGGGGAGTAGGCAGAAGGTAATATATCTAGAAGTTGATCACGGTGGCCCGGTGCTGGAGCTGCTGGCGGAGTGGACTCAAGTCTAATAAAACAGTCGGACTACATACAACAAATGTATTGGTTATCCTTATATGGAGTTATAACCGAGTCCTGTAAGATTCGAAAATATGGTTTTTCAGGAATCCAATCATGAAAAATAAATAAAAATAAAAAATAAATACAATATATAAATAAATAAATAAAATTTCTTATTCTCTTTTTTTGTGTTATAACTTACAAATTTAACCGATTTTTACATACCAATAAAGCTAGTTAAATCACTAAATCAAATATACCTAATATATATAAGTATATATATAATATTATATAATAATAATAAACCATCCCAACTTTAGCATCCAAACTCATCACCTCCTATGACTCATTATAATTCACCGTGATCTATTGATCTATATTGATTCAAGTCACATTTTGATGAGTATATTACTAATTATATATATTGTGATAAACAATTAACATTAAAATCAAGTTCTTTATATAAACATATATAAAGATCATAGTAACACAATATTATATGTGACGTAATAACAAAAGTTCTAGAGCTATTAAATTAATAAGTCTTTATACTTAAGCATCATCTGAATCATACTGAATTAATATAACTACCACAAATAAACATACAACTCTTAACACAACTTTACACACGTTATTACTGTTAACATTAACAATTTCACAATTAGCACCCGTTAAAGAGTACTAAACTAATTGCATAGGCCATATAACTAACGTAACCTATTCTACTTTTCAAGCTATCTCTAACTATTATTCGAGTAACTATATAGACTTACATATATACTAATCATATATAACTATGAAACATATTATGCAAAAATTTATCAGCCAACATTGGTAAAATATTACATACTTGATCAAATCGAAATAAAACTCTAACATAACAAAGTTTTCACACTAATAAAGCCCACCGTTAACTATATAATGGTACAGGAGTAAACTAAGATAATAATAATATATATTACGTACATAAGCTGACAACATCTTAAACAGATATATGATAAACTGCTAACATTATACAAAAAGGTTCAAACTATATCTAAACAGTAAAAAGTAACTAACAGACATACAAAACATAATTCCAATTCGTACTATTATTCATCAAACATATATCACTCCGTATACTAAACATACTATATATAATATGTATAATATATATATACTATATATAGTATAATGTTAATTTTACATTACATAGTAATATTTAATCAAAAATGTAGCATAACCTTACCTAACATGCATAATACCTAACAGGTAAAGACAAACAAAGTAAAGGTTTTTATTATCTCGTAAAGCTAAACTATGAACATAACATACTTAACACACAACGCTACACGAATAAATAGATCTACAGCCTCTCACAACACACTTAAACAACAAATAGCCGTACTAATAAAGGGGGGACAGTAATAAACATGGTATTTTACAGGTGTATAACATATAATATCCAATATCCTATAAAAAGAACATTAAATAAATAATAATACATTCATACATATGTAAGTTATTTAAAATATAAAAAAACCATCTAATTCAGGTGGACATGAATAGGATTCTGTATATAATTGTGCAAAGTTTCTTTTATGTTATCTCCAGAGATTCACAACACCCATTCTACGAAGGATATGTAAGTCATAAATTACAACTTAGCAGCACTAAAATACCATTTTTCCAGCATTAATTTCGGTTCAAACAGCAGACTTTACACTCGTCCCAGCCAGAGAGAAGTAAAACGTATTCCTATGGCTGAGATATGTTAAATTAGGGCATTCTGTATATCTGCACATTAACGGGATATCCACAGTTTCGTTGTAAAATTATCGTAGATTACACTTCATGAAAGCGTATGATGAATTAAGTCCCTCGAGGTGATGGCAACTACCTTGTAAAGTAAATCGAGACTGGTATAAAAGCTCGTCTTTCCATGTTAAATCAAAGCTGTTAATGAAATTTGCAGATGTCTGAACAGTTTGATAGAAGCCTATACCCCCGTGCACGCGTGCAACGTGACAGAACCATCATTAGAGCGCAATAGATTAGCGTCATCATCAATTCACTGTTGAAAAACATTCACCCAGATGCAGTGAAAGTGCCATAGCATATAATATAGTCTTATTATTCACGCCCCGCTCGAGGCTGGTACACACGCTTCTTGTACTTCATCGCAAAAGAAGACAGACCTGTCAAACGACTTGACACATACTCAGCCTTTATCCAGCTTCGAGGCTGTCGATAATCTTGAGGAATTCTTCAATGATGATGGAATATAACTAGTTGTATATTCAGACTTTTACCAGGCCACCTACACCAACTTGGAACACAATCAGCACGTGCTGAATTTATACCCATGAGAGCTCCGTCCGCACTTTCGTGTGTATCATCGAGAGAGAGAGAGAGAGAGAGACACAGTTCCGGTCTGGAGTCTGAAGCAACCAAGACACTCTCACTTCGCTCAAAGGGACGTCCAGTAGTGCAGCTAGATACAAGATGCGCATGCCAACTGATTCAGTAAAACAAGCGCAAAACTGTCCCTTACTGCGTACAGAAATCCGAATGTATTACACCAACAGATTCGTAAAGGTAACGACGATGCTTTTTACAACCAAGCATTTCCGGGTTTCGAAATCTGTTACGAACGAAATGACCACATCAGTTGTGGCTGCGCTTGATCCTCGAAGTTGAGCGAACCGAAGAATTGCCCGGATGTTGGCAGGCCTGGATTTCGAGAATTTATAATAAGATTGCTGGGGCGCGTTGGCTTCGACTGAGGAATACGTGTAGAGTTGAGTACTATGGTTGTTTTAATTTTAGTTCGAGAAACTTCAGCCGTTCCCTAAAATTTTGACAGATATAAGGAAGAGTAAGGCGTATCCTGTGGTTGTACGGAATAATGCGAGAGCCGTCTCTCATAGTCTCTATCACAATTGAAATTAATTATCATTTATTTTAATGAGTCTATTTTTACAACGAACGAGATTCTCTATCAGTACGATAATATACTTTCTCACATGGAATAAAGCTAACAATGATGTTAACACTAAGAACTATAAATATATTTAAATCATTGTTACAATCAAAAATACGGACAAACACGCTCAGATCACAAATTCTATAAATAAGCCCGAAAAAAGATAACCTTGCGAGCATAACTAGCAAGATATCCTATATGCGCGAGTAGTAAGTAACCTCCAACAGACCATGCTAGAAGAAGTCAGCAGGACGCAGCATCGGCATCGGATCCGTTACTGCCTGGGAATCTAAAAATTTCCTGTTTTCTCCTCACTGAATTGGTTAATGTAATTTTTTTTTCAATTCGAACCTATAGTCTCGTTCAAGTCCGGCATAGGTTCTCCACTAATATATTTTGCAATACTACACATTTATTTTTAAGCACTTATCCTCTTTTTGAGACTACGACCCCCTTTCAGAAAATTTCAACATGAAAACATGAAGAATGATTTTATGCTTAAACCATTTACGATAAGTTGATGCAATACTTATGTATATTTATAAACAAATTGGTAAATCGGCAACTGGCGTATTACATACATAGCGTGATGTTGACACACTGTAAGACGTTGGGATGCTGAGTTTTTATATATAAATCAGTGAGCTTACTCGATGGGGTATTCATAATCATAGCGAGAGAGGAGCTCTCTACGCAGCATATTAGCGCATAATCATTATTCAAGCGAAAACTATACGCGTAGGCAGCCACCTATTTGCTAGCGCACATATCATCGTCAAGTTATATTAAACAACAACATATGTATGCGATTATATACACAAAAAGATCTGCGATAGCAATTTCTCTAACAATCAGTGGTATTATGTTCTCTCTGAGTATCACATTGTCTGTAATAGCTAAATTTGAGTTATTTAATCTCCCCACATACCATCATACTGGATCGAGAAACACGTTCCATCTATACGCGAACAGAATAGTCCAAAAGAATTTGGCGAGAACTAACACATTGACCTTCCGAGAGAAAACCCGGGAGTAAGAGGTATATGAGAACCCTCTTGAAAGGAGTGTGAATGTCCGTAAAGAGAGGGATGATCAACCTACCAAAGGGGTGTGACGCTGGCGTCTCTTCAACACAGCCGCGTCCAGATAGGACGGGAGTAGAGGCGCCAGGCGTCTCCATATATACTAAAATCTAAATATATTTATAGAGAGATACTCTACAGTATAAAATGCTTTATACCTGAATAAATATTATGAAATAAAAATAATTATAATATCAATATTATATACTATATATATATCGTACGTATAGTAAAAAGGAAATTTGAGTAACTGGAAACGGCCGAGCGAGCCCATCGGATCAGCTTGGCAATTGTAAAGCATATCTCACTGATTCAATATATTTGTGACTGTGTACTGTATATAACATCACAGTGAGGAGGGGGTAAGTGAATAAGATTACGGTCTCTGCGGTTGAGGGGAGCGCGTGGCGCGACTTGAGATCCCTCCACCTCTATACTAATACATATTTTATCAATACTGAGCTCTATGGTAGATAAATATAAAAAAAAGTATCATATCTATATAGATTAACACAGATTAATAATTCAGTAAGGAACTACCTTCATAATACGACTCACAAAACGTAACCAACCTTGTCTACAACTCCTACATTGAGAGAGAGCCTCCATAAACTATGATAGCACTCCGTTTACTCTTAAGGGTTTATTGAAGGTTTTGATGGACTATAAATGAAAAACAACGATGTGTAAGGAAAAGGAGTCACTTATATATGTATACGGTCTTGAACTAAATTATAGCTAGAGTATATTCGTATGATCAGTAAAGTAAGTAATTAAATCTAATGTTGTATATATAAATGAGAAGTATACAGAATAATATCACTAGGAAACACATTACTCTTACATAAATACATACAACAACAATAACAACAACAGTCCAATAGAAACTACAAACGAAAGCAAACAGCTCGACCAACCTCGAGAAATATATACCTTTTGAACTGATATGGTTCATTCGTACGTCGTCTTTCTTGTTTCTTTATCTGAATATTGTGATTTGAAAGAAAAGAATTATCTTACACTATATATGTGAGTTGTTTAAAATATACATATACTACGAATATTTCTGAGCCAGTAAGACATTTTTTCGCTGGTGATTGAATATTAAATTATTACTACTTTTAATATATATGACCTCTCATTCTGCTCCTACGGACGTCCTCTATACGAGGATCTTTGTAATACGCCAACGATGTGGTCATTTAACATTTGTTTTCGTAAATACGAATGGAGAGCAATATATTACTCCTGATGAGTTGTTCCCTAATTGATAGGATGCTAAGTAATTAATACCTTATTAATCATATTCAGTATGAAAATTCCTCAAGATTTATTACGAGACAGCCGAAGCTTGGATATAAAGGACTGAAGTATGTGTCATCTGTGACATTGTCTCTCTTGATAAAATCAGAGGTGACAGCTTGAAGCGGCTATTAAATAGAATAGATATGTTGCTTTTCACTCAGTATTACTGTGAGATAAGGTGTTTAAAAGTATTTAGATTGTACGAAACTATTCGGCAAACCTAATGATGCTGTCACATAATATATAACGTTCACAGCGTACGTGTATTATGGTAATTCACCTGTTTACAGACATCTGCAAATTATATAACAGCTTTGAGTTTAACATGAAAAACCGACCTATAAGTCTCTATACTATAAAAAGGTGTTGCCTTATCTCGAGGAAATATATTCATATATAAGTCTTACATTGGATGTATATCTACGATATATTCACACGAGACATGTGGATCTTATCCCCGTATATAATGCTAGTTATGACAGAATGTCCATTAAATAACATTACAGTCCACAGGATAATACTAGTTTTACTTCTTCATCTGACGGGAGCGAGTGAAGTGACTGGTATGATAACCGAAATATACACTAGATAAAATAGGTTTAGTATGCGGCACAGTTGAAATTTATGCTTATATACATCCTTATTATCTGGAGTATAATGGTTTGAATATTCATCTGGAGAAACATATATGAGAACTTGCATACAATTTATATCAGAATCTCATATAATGTCCACCTGACTATTAGACTGGTTTTTTTAATATTATAAAACTTTTAAGTTATATCAGAATGTTAATTATTTAATTTAATTTAAATGTTCTTTTTATTGGAAATTATTGTTATACCTATACCGTAAAACAAGCTTTATAATACTTAGCCTACCCATTTATATGTACGCTTTGTATTAGTATTATAAGGTGTTGGGGCTGGCTGTTTATTCGTGTAAGAATACACGTATGTGTGTTTAAAGTTATTTTATATTATTCATAGAGTTTATAGCTTTAACAGAGTATATATAAAAAACTTTTAACTTTTAGTTTGTCCTTTATATAACCTACATTAGGTATTATGCTAGTTAGTAGTATTTAAGGTATCATATTATGATAAATTTTTGCAAAGTTGTATTAAATATTACTATGTATTATTAAATATACGTAAATAATTAAACACTATTGAGAGTACGTAATTGTCGATATGTAATTTATGTAATAAAGTCATAATTAGGTAATTATGTTATTATTGTATGTTACTTATGTTAGTATTTAGCTTTTACTGTGATTAAAGTTTGACCTTTGTTAAATTATGTTAGCAGTTTATTCTTGAGTTTAAGATGTGTCAGGCTTGTCGTAATATATTATATTCCCTTAGTTCCACCTAGTTTGACTTTATCGTGTGTAAAACTTTGTTATGTTAGCTATTCTTCTTTGGTCAGTATATGAAATATTAACCAATATAGTTGTAATATAATAATAATATATATATTTTTGACTTAATATCTAGCTTACTGTGGCCACCAGAGTAAGGTTACCACTGGATAATTAGCCACTCTAGAGCGATATGCTTGAAACAAGAAAGATAGGTTACGTTTGGCATGCAATGTTAGTTACTTTACGAGTGTTAAGTGTGAAACTTTGTTAATGTTAACTGTTTTATTAGCGCGTAAGTCTGTGTTAAGTTTGGTCGTTGTGGGTTATAATTCATAGTTCAGATTGATGCTAAGTAAGCTTTTAATTAAGTGAAAACTTTGTTACGTCAACATAATTGATTGATCTTTTGTATAAAGAACTTGATTTATGTTATGTTTATCCAAATGATAGCTCCAAATGCTGACCTTAATCAATAGATCAATAGATCACGGATGGTCAGGAGGGAGGTTGGCATGCAGGTTGGATGGTGGTTTGATTTAGTGATTTACCTGTCTTAGGTATAAATGAAGAACAACGATACGTACCATGTAATCGTTGTCTCACATTTATAAAGACATTCATATAAATAAGTGTAAGACACGTTTTTATTTTATATAATATTATTTTATTCTATTATTTTTATTATATATGAAACTAGAGAGTGAGTAGAGTTACTGAACCATCATGTTAGTATCCACTTATTATATTTTTCGAAATCTACAGACAACTAGTAACCTAATATAAAGGACCAAGCAACATTGTTTGTTTTACTACATTGAAGTATATATTTAAACTATGGAAACACAATTTTTGGCATACGAGCGCTCCATTCCACAAACATATGACTTTCTTGGGTGTCAAAATGCACTAACATTATTCTTTTCTTGAAAAACCTTCTCCTAAACCAGCGCATACTCTTTTCTCCATATCTTCTATTCCCCCTTCCGCGATTCGCTATGTCCTTTCCTCATTCTTACCTTTCTTCCTTCTTCCCGCCTCTTCCTGCCTCTGTTTGTGCATTTCCAATTGCATTTCTTCTAATTATTTTTTCAAAGCCTGAGAACATCCCCCTGCCGGTGGGGTACTCTGGACTGCGCGGAGCTCTCTGTGTATATCCATTAACACATAACTCGGGCCCGACTCCCGTCTTCGAGACACTCCGAGAGCGCGATGTTTCTATCTCAAAACTGTGTCAGCTTACGCAAGCGACGCCATTTTAATTTTAACGGGGGAGCACTTGCTGCGATAACACCCCTTGAAAGTGGGAGACGCAAGAGTGGAGCCGTAATCTCGTCCGCCCGACGAGCATAGTGCGTCAGCTCATATAGCTCACATGCAAATCGCGCTCACTCTCGCGCGCGCGCGCGGAGAGTAGCTGTTTTTCCAGTGCAATAACACATAGTTCTTTCAGAGCGAACATATGCTACTCTCTTATTATAGGACAAGACTAAGGGGGTCATACACCCTCCACTTAGGGGTGACCGCTAACAGTCCACCAAAACCTACGGCCCTGTGCAATCAGTTATGATTTTATAACACACGACAATAATCTTCTATTTTATATCTCAGTTTTGAGAGAGCGAAGTCACGCGCTAGCTTATCATCAGATATATATAGTTGATTTGAGGATTTAGGAAGCTACGAGAGAAGGACTGGCGAAAGAAAGCAACCTGGTGGAAAGCAAAGTCGGCAGTGCCGCTACAAAAACACTGGAGCGCGACAGAGGATCGGAGAGCTTTTTTCGAGTACTCTCTCAGCATTTCATCATCCTTCCGGAATCGAAACAACAACGTAATATTATACTAAAAATAGTCAAAATTAATATACATAAATTGTAATGAGTATAATAGGAAAAATGCGCTACGTGATGCGCTCACTCTCTCCCTTGTGCTGACTGAACTGAGAGATAATTCTCGTTTGCTCGAGATCGTAGATTATTCTGTTCTATACAAGCGCACTGAAACTAAACTCACGTTAATCTTAACGTTTAGTTCAATCTGCGGTTGAAGAATAGATTTTGTTTTTCTCTCAAGAAGGGTAATTAAGATACTACATGTGAGATAGTTAGAGTCTGTGCCTATCTGCTCTAATAATATCACGTCGGTATGTAACCACTCTCAAATATTAACAAATTACCATAATACAGACTTGAATATATTACACAGATTCGAGAGAAAGCTTATCACATATACAAAGTCTTATATTCACCAAGTTTTCAGACCTAATAATACATTTCTATATTTACTATTCATATCGGAACAGGCTGCCCCGGTTCACAAGGTAAGGCACGATCATCACTACTAAATAATTCGGTGAATAACAATTAGTTAGAAATATCAACCATAATAACTTTATAGTTAACTAATCTATTCTATATACTTATTTACTTGTCTATCTTTCAGTATGGGGTACCCCTGCTCTTACACCTTCCCCATACTGAGCTATTTCTACTTGTTATCCTTGTATCCTGTCAAGCATATATATTCCTTATTTATCCCCAACCCTCTATGGCGCGTCCTCCCATCTCACTCGTATTCTAAGCACAGTAGCTCACGCACGAATTCGCACACCTTTGACAAAATAGCCATTTTCCACCCACAAAAATTATCTTAAATCACTCCCAAGATGATCAATTCTTATTTCTCAACAGAGTAATTCTCTCCTCTTCCTTTTCTCTTTATTAAACCCTAAAAACATATTATCCATGATTCACTGATTTATATGTATATTCTTCTTTATGTTCTTATTTTTTTTATAGATGCCGATTCTTCTATTTTTATCACGTCTAGACACACACAATGAAGTCCCTCTCTAAGCCTATTCCTAAACTAATTGCAACACAACATGTTTAATCCAATAGATAAAGTATATTTCATCTAAACACCATAATAAGTAAAATTCTCAATGTTTTGTTTCAAGTCATTTTTAATAAAAAAAATTAAAATAAAATGAGAGTACTCAGATATTATACATGCTATATCTCAGTACCTTATATATCATTCAGCATCTGGCTAGACCGTTATTGCCAAGGTATATATATATTTCATCTGCTCATTATAATATTATAGTACTACTAAGAAATATATCATGATTATACACTAATAACTTCATCCTAGTATCTATTATAATAAATATCCTTCATACTTACATATAACACTATTTTAAATATTAACTAATCTATAATCTAAATATATACTTATATTTACCAAACAACTTATTATTAATTTGGTCCAGAATATTACTAATCATAGGACTTATATATAATCTGTGCATCATTTTATAAAAATACCAACATGATCATTCACACTGTTTGAACTACACACACATTGTTACTCCCACTTGGGTTGTCCCCTTATAAAAATACTAAATTCCTAAAATATAACACAAAAACATAACCTGTCGGTAAAATTACATCACAGAATACTTACATTTATTATTCTTATGCATCACAGAAACCTTTCCAGAGCATCAACCATCCAACCTCTAGCGTCACTCCTAGCGAAGTTTTAACATACGCTTCACCTCCCGTTATCGAAGATGTAGAAAGATCACTTGTTTCATATCTTATCACATGTATGTTGACAAGCTAATCCCATTCTTAGGCACGATGTCGAAGGTCATTTTATCATGATATTTGTCACAAGGCGTCATACAGTCGTCCCCTCTAGAACGGCGGTCATAAGAACGCGCGATCTTTGCTATAAAACCTCGCCGGTTGGGCAAAAAGATAATAAAAAGAAAAATTAAATTATACAAAATTAAATTAAAAATTCTGTAAAATAATAATTAAAGATAAAAATTAAAATTAAGAGTTGCAGAATACACAAAAATAAATTTAATCTATAGAAATACATATGAGGCATACAATACACTATGCTACTGGTTTAAGTTATGTATATTACCATAATAATGGAAATGAAACAGAAAAAAAAAGGACAATATTTGGTGAGCTATAACAAGGCGCAAAAGGCTGTCATTCTACCCGATAACGATGTTTATTCTAATTCTAAAACACAGCAGCAGCTAAATAACATTCTACAAGCGAGCATTCTGGTCTGGAACCAAAGCATTGCATCCCGTCTTACCACGTGCCTTCCTTTACTTCATTTACAATTTGATAACATATCAACTTTCCACAAATATTCTCATCAACGAAAAATAAATCAAAACTTAAAATTTTAATATCTTACAGTCCTCAGCTATTCCATTAATATCATAGACGAAACTTGCAATCTTTACTTTTCCCCCACCACTATGTCGGGTTTTTATTTTTTAAAATAAGCGTTTTGTATTCGTCACTCTGCGAAAGCTAGTTTTTTCTCTTTAGTCATTTTTCTTATATTAATAAAGAAACACCCAAAAAAAACTTTGTTTTGCTCTCATTTAAGATATGTGAGGTATTAGAGAGAGAGTTATCACCTGTAATGTAATACACACTGTTAAAGTTGTCCACATAACAAATTAATTCACACTTCCCAACTAAAATATCTGTTGCATTATACTTTTTTTCCTTATATATTGCGGAGAGCTTATCGTAGTTGAACTACACATACACCTTTGTAGTCTGCAATTTATTCACATTATTATTTAAGGCACTGGTATAATAAATAAAATACTACTGCTATTTTATTTAAATTATACAATAGGGTAAAATTTTAAAATTATTATGATTTTTTCAGGGTTTAAAAAGTTATATTACGCAATATCGCTATAACGGCGGGAGGGGTTCAGAGAACCTAGACCCCCCGAGCGTTCTATCGGCTCACGTTCCACAACGAGGGAGAACTACACCGTAATTAATTGTAACACACATTTTCTTAGAAATTCTCTAATATTATTTTTTATGCATAAATCATAACTGTGTTAATATGACAATCACATCTTATCATCTCTACTGAATTTTATAACTGACAAGAACATTCGCATAACATAACAGTGTTATGGTAAAGGTCCTTATTATCCGTTTAGTTTATCTCCGCGCACCGATAGACCAATCTTCATTGCTCGAAAGTCTTCCTGCACCAAAAACATCTCGCAGTTCTATCCTGCGCGCCCCTCCGGAAAGTTCAACCGCGGAGCTCTCTTCTCGCGCGAGCGCGAGCCGAACCCCACTGGTTCCTGTTATACAATGTCGTCTTCACTGTAGTGTTATTGTTCAATTTCACAATTGTCTCTGAAGTGTTATTTTCTACAATTCGTCTCTTACGTAGTTTATGTCTTATAATGATTACATCATACACCTAAAAATTTCAGTCATAGCTATCCTTGAATATTGAGCATCTCACATCATTTTACTCTTATGTATACTTCTAAATACGTTTTTTGAGGAGTATCAAGTCTAATATAATCCTCTATCCTTTTTGCCACTCTAACAATCTCCATAATTCTTTACCTCACCTCTCTTCACTTTGGAGCTGGCCCTTTTCTTTTTACTCTTCCTTTCACACTCACTACTGTATTTCATATCTACTACTCCATATACTGGGAAACTTTGATCTGTGTAGTTCTATATTTTTCAAAATCCACGCTTCTCATCATACTGCTTTCTTCTATTTATTGTCATATTCACTTACACTTCTTCAGTTCCACTGCCTATATCTTGTTAGTCTTTTTTACACGTTAATACACACTAATATACTCCAATACCTTATACTATACAGGGTCTATCATCTGCATGCCCTATTATTTTACTTTTTTTTGAGAGTTATCTTCTCATCACTATACTCTCCGACTTACATTCTAATTATGTTCTTAAGACTTTCTAGACTTTATAATTTATTCAATATATATACCCTTTTATCTTAGTCACACTTATTATATCACCTTCAGTATGACTCCACTTTAATCAATTCTCTTTATCATTATTACTTCATGAGCAACTTGTTCATGTCTCACCTTATACAGGTCCGAGTTACACCAATAAATCTCATGATCTAAATAATAATATATATATTAGGCTACTCCAGGTATCATACTTTCACGTATACTATATACATAATTTCTTGTTAAGCCTACTTTCAGAACAGAATTCCAAAATGATCATGTTTTTTTCCATACCTAATTGCGTGTTTCACTTGTGATATATTGTTTCAACCAATGTTTAGATTATTCTAATGAACCTAATGATGATAGGTCCCTTACTGTTTTGGTAAAAAACCATTCAATAGATCTATCTCAATTCCCTATATTATTTTAAACGAAATCCTATATACATTCATCTCCTGTCAATATCTTATTTACTTATATATCCTCTCCATTCTGTCCCACCATTAAATCTTACATACATCATATCGATCTCTTACTCTCACCCACCTAAGATCTTATGCATTTGATAATCTACATATATATATATATATATAATATATATAATTAATATAATATATATTAATATATATATTTATATATATATATATAATATAAATATATATATATATAATATATATATATATATATATATATATATATATATATATATATAATATATATATATATATATATATATATATATATATATATATATATATAATATTATATATATAATATATATATATTATAATTAATATTAATATATATATATATATTAATATATATAATTTTAAATATAATATATATATATTATATATAAGTTATTTTAGTATTTATTTATTTATGGAAAATGTATCGAGATTAATCTGATTTTACGATTTTTCCAGATTATACTCAATGAAAAGGTACAATTATAAGCTATAACGATACTCGATACATATTTAGGAATTGTCCTAAAAGCGATACCTAGGATAACCGATACAAATGTATATGATCGATACTGTATTACGCCGAGATGCAAGTATCTAAGAATACTATATGCCACCACAATTCACATTATATATATATATATATAATATATAGTATTATATATATATATATTAATCATATTAATATATATATATTATCCGGACATTTAAAGTGGTTTGAACTTCGTATTAATTACTCAGTATGAGTAATATAGGTTATTAAATATCTTAGGTTTATAATTTTGGTATTAGGTTTAAGATATTAAGTTAAAGTATTAGGTTATAGGTAAGTGATTATAATAGTTAGGTATTAGTTTACTACTACATAAAATGTAATGATTAATTTACTTTATAATTATATTAAAATAATATTATACGATACATTAATTATTAGATAACCTAATATTAACAGAGTCAAACACTTATAAATAAGCTCATATATATATATAATATTATTATATATTACTTAATATATATATAATATTAATATATATATAATATATATATATATATATATTATAATATTAATATATATATATAATTATATATTATTATATATATATATATAATAATATATATATATAATATATACTAATAAATCATATAAATAAAAATATATATATTATCTAAATAATATAAATAAAAAAATTAAAAATAATTATTATGATTTAATCAAATACAAATATTTATAAAAAATAATCAAATATAAACTAGTAAATGTAAAATATATATAATAATATTTATAATATTAATATATATATATATATAGTATGAATATGAGTATGCATAATCATAACGCAAGAAAAAATACTATATAGTATCATTTTCAATAGAACTTATTTATAGTGTTTTTTTTAAAAGTTTATCATAAATTATATATATATATTGATTTTGAATATCTCGTATTTTTTATTATGTCGAATAGTAAAGGTTTATAACAATTTTATTATAGCATATTTGCAGAAATTATATTTTTTTACTTTTCTCATGTGTTTCACCCATTTAGTCGGGACTGAAGCGCACAGCAAGAGCCGCAAAACTGAGAGGAAGCGAGCCACGCGGTAGGCGAACGACCACCGATGCATCAAGTTCTTCATTTCGTGTCTATACACGGAGGCCGAGGAGACGTGGACCTTCTCTCATTAACATCTGACTTATACCTGTATGCTGGCGGTTCTAAGTACTATCTGTAGTATTCCTTTAGTTAAATTTATACCATAGTGTAAAAAGGGAATTAAAATTATTCATTTTTTTAACTAAATAAAAAGAGGCAAATACACACATACCCGCAGTAAACACGCACAACACCAGAGCATGGACAGAAGCGTCTTTCAGCTCCCACACAGAGAGGTGACCTACAGAGGAGACTCATTGCTGAGTCACCTCACCCTCTGTCCCCGTCAAGAACTAATATATCGAAGCCACTACATATAAAATTGAGATGCCATTGAAAACAGATTAAATAAATGAAAAAAACACTCACTAAATATTTCGCTTTTAATGAATTAAGTCACCAGTAAGAGATAAAACGATTTTAGGTCAAAACTACTCATCATATATATTTATAAGATCATTAGTTTCTCCGATTAATAATTTATGTTAAATCATAATAAAAGCGTCTTCTATGTGATTTATTATCTATTTCGAGTGAGCTATCATATGAGCACCTTCATACCTTCGTTAACTCCACAATTAAAATAATTTAATCTATTATTACATACTTTTATATATATATTATATATATACAAACGTAATTTATAATGTAAATTAGAAGTAATATTTAATTTTAATACCTCTTATGGTACTATATATTATAATATATATGATAACACATGTTTATCTATAATCCTCATTATACTTATATATATAGAATTCCTTTCTTTACTACCAATAGAGTGGATAACTCTTACATCTACTAAACATTATGGACTCGAAGAGACTATTACCATCCAACATTATGGATAATAAATATTTAATAAAATTAACATGTAATATAAAGTTTAATAGTTCGAATACATACCATTATAATATATTATATATAATAAATATAACATGGCCATGTAATTATATATATATAATATATCATATGTAATAATATAATATATAATATATACATATAACTGTATATATATAATATATATATATATACTAACTAATATATATATTAATAATTATATATATTATATATATATATATAATATATATATTATTATATATATATATATAATATATATATAATATATATATATATATATATATATATAATTAATATATATATATATATATATATAATAATATATAATTAATACTATATATATATATTATTAACAAAGGTGGGCATAACCTAGTTAATGAGAAAAGTTAACGGTCGTTATAATATCTAAAATCGTTAACATAAAGAAAATAATTAACGTTTTTATTATATATAGCGTTAATCATTAAAGCGTTTTTCGGTAAAGAAAGTAGCGGAAGTTAACGTTAATCGTTAACGTTAACCGTCTTCAATTTTTTTTTTTTTTTTACAGTTTCCCACAACCTCACGGGCGGCCCTATTCCAAGGAGGTATGATTGCACGGCCAAAATTTTTTTCATCCGCTAGCGCAAATTACGCAGAATGAACATAGACGCAGGCTTTTAAGTGAGGGAGATTAAATTCAGGAGGAACAGGGAACAAAGAAGATGGAAGAGAGTTCCACAGAACAGTGGTGGAGGGAAAAAGGGAAACACCGCAGCAACTAGCCTGGAAGTTACAATATCTACAACAAAAAACTCGTAGCGCAGATACAGAGCCCCTTGTGCTAACTATGAGCGGGTCGGTAAAAGGTGGTGGTACGCCGAGTGTAAGTTCCCGTCGAACACCCTGCCACTGGCGATACCTATTAGAGAGAGATAAAGCACCAACATCGCGCCGCAAAGATACGAGGGGTCAAGTGAACTGGAAAAGTACAGAACAGTTTAATAAGCCTTTTGGCTTTTGACTCGACCCTGTCCACAAGCCGGGTGAAACATGAGCCCCCCAGATATGAGAACATTGTACTCTATACAAGGCCGGATGAGACCCTTGTATATGTGAATCAACTGAGAAGAGGAAAAAAAGTACTCGCGTCTAAACAGAACTCCCAGTTTCTTTGAGGCGGCCTAAGCAATCGTTGTGATGTGAGGTTTCTGCAAGACATTTTTTTATGTTAAGGCCCAAGGATGTTTATATAGTCACCAGGAGAGAGAGACAAAAGAACCGTCAAAAGAGATAGGTAAGTTAGAAGGTATTTTAGAGTGGGAGATTTGTAGAGGTTGGGTATTTTTAAAGAATAGATTTTCAAAGAAGGTTGAGAACGACCCCACCCGCAATAGCAGCGAGAATAGATCGAAAGAATTAAGCACGAGAGGGCAATTCTATGAAAGTAAAAAGATGGAGGGCCGATTGAAATGAGTGAAGGATGAAGGTCGAAGTCATCGCATGTGAGTGGATAGAGTTAGATGTGCAAGGTGAGAGATCATTAATGAAAAGTAGGAGATAAAAGTAGGAGATGAGACTGAACGCCTGAGGAACTCCACTATTGGCAGAAAAGAAGAAGAAGTCGCTCCATCAACCATAGCCGAATGTTTAAGGCGACTTGAAGAAAGCTAGACAAAAGTAAGCAATGAGAAGGAGGAAAGGAGGGAGCATGGAGAGCAATGTATGCGTGGCCATACCCGTCAAATGGTTGGATATGTCTATGCGCAACTACGCAAATCTTGCCAGTAACTCCAAGAGCGGAAACCTAATGCGGTTTTAAATAGGAAAGTATTATCGCCATTTTTTTCTTTTATGTAGACGTTTGAAAGCACCAAAAGCCGTACTAGCGATGGGAAAGAAGAGAATGAGATCCAGATGGTTCTAGGAAAGTGAGAGTTGGAAGGGTCTTCAAGATGCTTAGATAGAATCCAAGTGAGAGCTTATAGGGCGAATAGTTAAGGATCCAGAGCGGGCTTCTGTTTTTCGGAATAAGGTTGGACATGGTGCGTGCTTCAACACTGAGGGAAAGTGCTTATATTGACAGACGATAGAGAATATAGTTGAACCTAGGGTGGTGTCAGGCACGTAAAGTCACATTCCAACTCGGCTTTTCAACGGCCTTGTTAAAACATTTACTAAAACCTGAATAATAACCGAGTAAATATAAACACATTTTGAGCCTATTTGAGAGGAGCGTTTAGGAAATTTTGAAAAACAAAAGTTTATGCTCTTAATCGAAATCGAATCTTATACAATTTAAAATCTGATAAAAAATATTTTATAAACTCGTAAATTAAGTTACACGGTTAACGATGTAGGGGAAAATTTTAACACGTTAATAGTTAATTTTTTTCGAAATAAACGAAAGCGTTAAAAGTTAATGCGAAAAATTTAAAAGAGTTAATAACGGAATTAACGCTTTAACAGCGTTGAATACCACCTTTATTATATATAGTATTTCATATATCTTAATATAATATATATATATATATATATAACTATATATATAATATATATATTATAATTAATATATTAATATAATATATATATATATATATATATATGTATAATAAACTATATAAATATATATTTAATATATATAAAATATGGTGAATTCGAAGCATAGCTACGTAATTGAAATTAACCTAAGCTCTTTTTTATAAACTATGACTGTGTCACAATACTATCTTACTATATATATATACCACACACACACACACAAATATATATATTAAATTATAATATATATATATATATATATATATATATATATATATATAATATATATATATATATATATATAACTATATATATATATAATATATATATATAATATATATATATATATATTATTATATAATATATAGTATATTTATATATATTACTATATATATATAATATATAAATTAATATATATATATATATATATATATATATATGTCTCTATATAATATATATATATATAATATATATATTATATATATATTATATATAAATAATATATATGGGTTATCTTAAGTTCTTTCTGACCTATCGATATTTAAGTTTTAAAATCGATTTTCGATATATGTGTATCGATTATACCCAAACACAAGATACCGAGAATCTAAATTTATTCATAGAAACATGTATATATATATTTATTACTATATTAATATTAATATATTAATATATTATATATATTAATATGTAAATATTAATATATATAATATATATATTATATATTTATATAATATTACTATATACTATAATACTATATATTAATATTATATAATATATATTATATTAATTAATATAATATAATATATATATATAATATATATATATAATTAATATATATATATATATATATATATATAATATGTATAGTATAGGCCCCTACATATTAGTGACTTATACAATTATATTAGAAAGTTCATACTATTATATTTCAACGGATCGCAATTCTTTAAAAGAATATATTCTTATTGATAAGTACGAAACATGGATAATGTTTAATATATCTTTTATATATATCTTAGAGAGATTGTCAGTCATTAGACTTCGAATCGTTATTTATCTCGAATAGGAGAGAGGAAATAATTCTCTTTATAACGAAATGCCGCGACCCACTGTTAGTCTCTTACAAATCTCAAAGCTATTATGTTTTGTTCTTCTCTATATTTTTTAGCGACATCATCAAACTAAATTTGAATATGAAAGAATTAATAGATGAAAGAACTGTTTACAAAATTTGTGAGACAAACGATATACTGTTAGCCATTGCTGCAACCATTTTAAGTTTGAAACTAGATAAAATGTTTGTAAAGCAAGGGAGTGCAGCGAAAGAGAGAAGGAGAGATTGACTAAACACAGAGGGAGAGTAAGAAGTTTAGTTCTCTTAAGTTATAAATGCAGAAAGGACAGACTGCGCGCATGGTGGTTCGAAGATATTATCCCTCCTCGGTTACAAGGAGCTCGCCATCAAGTTCCCTGTTTCTCTCGTCAAACACTATAATTGTATTGTTGTTATTGCGAAATTTAAAGAATATTAACACTCACCATACTGTATAGAGCCTATGCACTCATTATATTATATTATGTATTATACCATTGTACATTAAAAGAAACAGTTTCAGGGAGAGGGTAAGAAACCTATTTAGATGTAGGCAGTGAAATAGCACCAACAGTTTAATTATAGATTATTGAGTTAAATATTTTGAGAAGTATGACACGTTATAATAAAAATATATTATATATATATATATATATTATATATATTCATTTATATACAATAAAATATATTATATGATATATTTTTATTTAACATGCATAGTAATTAATATATATTAATTATATATATATTATAATATAATATATATATATATATAATACTATTAATATATATATACCTACTATTTTTCCGTGTGTGTGGGATAGTTTGCACAGTCATAGTTATAAAGTGCTTAGTAAATTTCAATTCGTAGCTATCAATTCGTTAAGCTTATAGCTCGATATCACGCATTTTATATTAACTATATATATATATATTATATAATTATATATATATATATACATATATATGTTATTAGGTATTAGTAAAATAAGTTAGTTTCATTGAAATGCATTTAAAAAAAATAGTCTAAAAATTCTTTAAAAAAAATAAAAATAAAGCCTACATAAGCTAATTTTAGAAAAGTTTGATTTACACATCGGGGAGACATTAATGATATATATATAATATATATATAATTAATATATATTATAATTTCAATTTGTAAAATACAGGTGTTGACATCGAGGCATGTAGGGGAGGAGCTCAAGCCGAACTGAGGGAAGCACGGGGTGAGAGGAGCGTTATATTTCGCTATAACTCATCACAGCGTAGGTGAGAGGGCGGAGGAACTACTACCAGCGACACCTACAAATAACATCATAAAAGAGTGAAGGTGAGGTTCCGGGAGACGCTCCTATCGGCACCGCGGAGGGTGAGGAGGAAATTAAGTTCCACTTAATACACCGGCATGAGTAGAGTTTACCCTACGGTAAGGCCGAGAGACCCCGAACTCCTGACCATACCAGTGGTGAGACGTGATTATATTACTACTGATTATATAATTCATGCCCATGTAGGGTGTGAGTATTACTTTAGTGTATATATGAATATAAAAGATACATAATTTAGATAGATTAATGTTACTACATGAGTTATTTTTTATAAACTCTAGAGTAATCTCTCTCTCCAATATAAAATGTCTCATAATATAAGGTCTCCCTTTCAAGCATTTCTCATATTATGAAAGATAGTAAGAAAGATTCACTCCCTATCTAAAAATTTGTGTCTCTCTGTATCCCCACGAATTATTTCACGAGTCACTTCATATAATTATGGATACGCTAAGCATTCCACAGCAATAGTAAGGTAGAAAACATGTTGCGTAATCAGCCTTTCTACACGTGATTAGACGGCTAGTTATATGGTAAGTAAATTAAAATTATTAATCTACTATTCGTGTGAGTGAGAGATGATAATAGAGTATAATAAGAGTTAAGGACTATTGCGTAAAATGTGAGGTTATTTAGATATCCATAGAAATATAGATGCATGGAAAATGTTAATATACCACAAAAGTAAGCTATTAGTATAGTATAATCAATTACCTATCAGAAAACTGCTTAAAATATGGATAAAATATTATCAGTCAATATTAATAAATAGGTTGGAACTCTAAATGTATTTATAGTTTATTATTATTATTTACCCATTACATGTTTTCATTTATTTAATATATGATGTTTATTTTTTAGGCGTTTTTACTGAAGTCTACATTAATGGATTACAGAAGTCCACCAGTGTGGCATAAAATATAAAAACTTTGCTGTAGAAGAACTCCTTATTTACCCTAGTGTGCCGAGTCGAATTAACCATTGGAGAAAATTTCCCATATATATATTATATTAATATATATATATATATATATATAAATTATATATTTAATATATATATTATTAATTTAATATTATTAGTATTGATATATATATATATTAATATTATAATATATATATTTATTATATATATATATATTAATATATATATATATATTATATAATATAATATATATATATATATATATAATATATAATAATATATATATTATATTATATATATATATATATGTACTTGTATGTATATATAATATATATATATATATATATTATATATATTAATATTATTATATTATATATATTATATATTATATATATATATAATATTAATATTAATATATTATATTAATATATATAATATTAATATATAATATATATATACTAATATATAATGATTATATATATACTATATATAAATATATATATAATATAATATATATATATAAATATATATATATATATTAATATTAATATATATTCGGTTACGATAGAATTATCGTATCGATATAATATATTTCGTAATATATATCCTGAAATCGAGAAGAGGTCAGAAAATGAGAAAATTAAGTTTTACCATATATATATATATATTTATAAATATAATTATATATAATATAATATATATATTATATAATACGTATATACGGTATATATATTATAATTATATATAGTATATATTATATATATTAATTAAATTATATATAATATATTATATATATATATATTATATATATTAAATTAGTAATATATATATATATAATATATATTAATATTAATATATATATATTATAATAATATATTATATAATATATATAATATATATTATATATATTATATATATATATATAATATATATATATATATGGAGAATCTATCCTCGCTTTAAAGGGTAGTTAACACGAGTAATATATATAATATAATCGAGAACGTATACAATGTAATTATAAGCGATTTTTATTTATTGGTGATTATTTCAAGAAAAAGTGCGCCAAGTGAGTTGCCAATATATATAGGGTTTTTTTTTTTTTTTAGCTAAAAAGACCCCCCCAAGATTAAATAGCAAAGATTTGAAAGAGTATCAGGTCCTCGCCTCAGCGTGAGGGAGGAGACGGGGGAGTGAACTATCGAGTCTGCCCGACTCTGTCCGCTCCGTCGCTTCGAGGCCCTATATAAATAAAGATATAAATAAAAAGAGAGATAACGATAAAATAAAAAAAATTAAACATATAAAAATTAACATGATAAAAAAAAGCAATTTGATGAAAAACTCTAGGGGTCTTGCTATATTGGAGATTTAGCATAACACTTCAACAGTGGCAGGGATGCATCGAGCTAGATGTCGCTTGATCTTCGATATATCACGATATATATATATATCTATTAAAAATTTTATAATATATATTAGTTATATATATTATATCATATACCACGATATGTTAACTTCGCTTTTATAGGTAAAGTGCTATATTATATAATATATATATAGTATATATATATATATATTTATATATATAATATATAATATATAATATATATATATAATAATATATTATTATATATATATTATATATATATATTATATATATCTTAATATATATATTATATATATAATATATATATATATATAATATATATATTAATATATATATATAATATAATAATTAGTATATATATATTTATATATATATTATGTAATATATATGAGATGCATATATATAAAATGTTAGAAATGAAGATTTAACTTTTCCTACTCAGCCTATTTTCATATATATATAAATAATATATATAATATAGTATATATATATAATAAATTAAGTTACGAGTGGACAAACGCAAGAAATTTTTTCACTTGTGAGACACACACGTGGCAGCATCTAATGTATGTAAACTCGTAAATTGTTAATTAGTACAAACTTAACTCGATAAAGCTCGTATCGAAGTAGGCTTGCGCGCATAGTTTGTCTTTCTAGGCTTCTGAAAATTTTTGGTTAATATGTTTACAATTATTAATTATTAGCACTCGTGTTTCACTTATAATTACCAAGTTTATTGCACCTGATATTATAGTCGAATGTGAAGTGATACAGTAAAAATTTATATTTATAATATAATTAAGAGTTAATATATTATATATATAATTTTATTAAACTAACTGGTTGAGTCACTAGGTAGGGGTAATATATCTGACACGGTGAGCATAAATAAAACAGTTCGGGAAAGCGTAGTATTTACAAATATATACCTAATATATATTAAATTTATTATTTATTTTAAATTATATTAATTATGTATTTTAGCGTAGCATTTTGATTATTATATATAGACAACATCCACAGGTAAATTATAACTAAGATGTTATTTATCATTTATAAAAGTCGCTTAAATTCACTTATCAATGGAATATACTGTGCACGAATTTCCCGCCCACC
Source organism: Trachelipus rathkii (assembly GCA_015478945.1). NCBI lineage: Eukaryota > Metazoa > Arthropoda > Malacostraca > Isopoda > Trachelipodidae > Trachelipus > Trachelipus rathkii. Next base: position 38,204 of record JABUQX010061671.1, read on the forward strand.
CTCTCGCACCCCTATAGCCTACTATACTGTAAACCAAGTTTAATAGATATTATACTTACACAATCAAATCTCCACATATAGAGATACTATTTACTTAAGTAAGTTCAATGTCATGATGTCTGAGAGGCCACCGTCGGCCAACGGTATACTTGTTTTACGCGCCGGCTAAACATCAGTTTTTTGCAGAGTGCTCCTGGTTATCCTAGCTGGTACATCAACCCGAAAAACATTTCTACTTTTTTTTCAATGTATGAATTAAGTTCTATATATAAATAAAAAATATGTATTTTTTTCATATATATTGAGATTGAATACACTATATTGGTACAGCAGATGTCACTGGGATTCATTTATATGAGGTGCAATAAAGGAACAAAAATATTGTAAATAGAGAGATTATAATATGTATACAGTATTACGACCCTCGTACAAACGCGGGGGTTATGATTCCTGAACCGCCGCGGTATAGGCGATATTGCGTATTCTTATTAAAAACACTATCATATATGAATATAAAATCATTAAATTTATAAAATTTATATTTACTCAATTTAAATAATCTATAAACTAAGTGTAGTATAAGTATATTTTAATTATTACTATAATAAATTATATTGAATAAATTTGTGCTAGAGATATGAGCGCATAGCTATCACATGCGCGAGTAAAGCACTATAGAATTGGGCTAGCACTCTAACAGTAAACACAAAATTATTAATATTTTGAGAATCATGGCACTCAAGGTAAAAATTTTGATAGGAGAGAGGTGTGGAGTTATTTTTTATCTCTATTTATCTCTTATTTTTTTTTTTTAATTTATTCGAGCGTTACAGTACTTCGGCACATTACCATATTTTATTCTTAAAAAAAAAAATTCATTTACATATATATGTGTGGTTTATAGAGCTGTATGTTGGTGGAGCAGTTATTAAATGAAAAAATATTACACAGGGAGTGAGCATACCCCGTGTTGAAGAGACGCGAGAAGTAGCCCACGCGAGCGCACACACATAGTCCTATCTCTTTTTGAGTCGGAGTATAACTTCTCACACACTATTATGAGCCTGAGGTATCAGTAATATCGAGACATTATTAGTTAAATTAATATGAGATATTTATTATGTTTAACATCCTTTGTCCTGGCACTTTTGCAGTTGTATTGATATCTAATAAATGTTTTTTTTTTAATTGTTATGAATTACAATTGATATTAAATTTGTACCACAATGGTCATGGTATTGAATAACGTTGTGTGTAATTGTTTTTTATATATATTTTATTATAGATATATATATGTATCTTGTATTGATCTCTCTTGTCTCTTGTGTTCTTGCATTAAAGTCTCCCATCAACACAAATATCAAAGTTTCTTCTTGTAGTCACTATATCTATAACTACAATTTGTATTTTGTTATTTTTTATATTATCATTCTGTATATATTATTGTTGAAAAATATTTTCTGTATACAATAATAGCATTGAGTGTATTACACTTTAAGCACTAAATGTGTAATATCATAGTGGAGTAACACTCGTAAAGATAGAGAGTATAAGTATATGCGTTAATTATATAGTAACATCTTTATTTGTCTCTATATCTTGTCTGAAAGATATATCCGAGACGACATATAGTAAAAAAAAATCGCGTATACTAATTATAGAACCCACAACATGACAGTATTCTATCCGAGCGATCGTCCACAGTAATTATGAAACAAATATCTTGATTGTATACACCTGGAGTTAGTACTGCGTCCACCACTAGTTAGCAATCTCTGATGAATATGCTTTAAAAGCACTGACATATATATTACAAAACTTTTAAATAATATATGAAACTAATAATTTAATTTTTCACATACTACGTATAAACAGTATATGAGGTAAGTATATTAATAACTCACTAAGAACGTGTTGGGGAATTTTATAATTTAGATTTATATTTTCGAGCGATATTTTAATTGTTTTTTTTATATTATATATATTAAGTACCTATATATAATTTACCTATTATATATAATTATTATTATTATATAAAATTATAGTTAAATAATCCATATACTAATTATTGGCCTAAAATATAATAATAAGCTTATATTTTATTGAGTAAAATTAATAATATATAGTTTAATTAAGTTATTTTAAATTTTTGATATATTGAAGTTATGTGTTAAAATCGAGGACGACTTTTCTCTTCAATAAAATAGTGCATATAAAATAAACTAAACAGTGGCGCAGCAACTCTTATAGGGATAAATAAAATATTGAGAGGAGTAGTTGATGGTAGTATATACGACTTGAGTCACAGTATAATATATCGCATGTAGATCTAAAAATAAAAAAATTATATAAAGAAATTCCTATGAGTTTTAGTGTGAGACAACTTATGGTAGGAGCACACTGTGAAACTTTTTTCTCCTGATAATGAAAGAAGATTCTCGAACTGTTGTGTTATTTTTTTTTTCGTTATTATTTTCTATATAGAGGTATTAATTTTCGACTGTATTCTATTACAATAATTATAAAATGACTTGAAACACCAGGAGAGATTATTACTGACTCCTGACGTGTCAGTACTATGAAACCATTTATAAACTTATCATTAATTAAGGTAATAGTTAGGATTAGATTATTTAATATATAGAAAAAAAATTGGTTTATAAAAATTAAAATATAAATAAAAAGTAAAGCACATTTTGAAATTGTATATTTACCATTAAAAAAATAATAACGTAAGGAAACTTCAATTAAATTCAAATTCCCCAGCTAGGCCCCATAGAAATGACATAAATAAACACTGCTCTAGAAAATCGCTAGACTAGTGGATAATTAAATTTGTACAGGTGAGTAATTATTATATTATAATTTTAATTATATTATAATAATATTAATTATTATATTCATTTATATTATATTAATTATTATTATATATAATATACTATTTTATATTATTATTAATTTTTATATATGCACTTTATTTTTTTTATATCTGGCATTTATATAAGTTTCAATTTTTATTTAATTTATTAATTAAACTATCATAAGATATACGAGAGAGAGATCTAAAGAGATAGAACTAAAAGCACACTAGCGACACATACAATAACGCTACTATGCAACCTAAACCTCGCTATGCAATGTATTTTATTATTATATTTATCAAAATTAAGTAATCATTAGCAGTAATCCTTTAGGTTCTCTGTTTAAGTGACGGTCACTTACGTTAGAAATAAATGCAATTTATTTGAATTTTGAAATGAATGGTATAGGGTGTTTAATAGTGTTAAAGATATATGATAGATAGTTTACTACTCTCTCTAGATTTAAACTTTTTATTAAGAGTATAACATTCTGTCAACAATCACTGGTGATACCTCAGCAATTTAATTCACTATTATCTCTAAATCTCGATTCACACTAAAAATAACGCACTTTTTTAACTTTGGCTGTAGACTTTATATACCACAGCTTCATTTCCGAGTCACATATTAAGAATGAGGTTACAAACTCCATTGCTGAAGATCACTCATTGAGCTCAGGGCCACAACACGACGAGCGCGAACGCGAGTGCTAGATACACAACGACTATCAGCCATATATTCACCTAGAGCACCGTTATGCCTTACTTATATCAATCTGGAAATTGTACATCAGGCCTAATGAGCTATGACTATATAGTCTACTACACCCAGTATATCTGAGGGATGATATATATATAGTATATAGGCTATCTAATATATATAATATATATATATATATATATATATATTATAATACTAATATATATTCAAGTTTGTTTGAAGTGACAAATTTTTTTGTCAGATTAAAAACTGAAAAATTAAGGGTCAAACCCATTGATAGAGGACGCAATCCATATCTAAAAAACTACAATAGTTACCCAGAAAAAAATACATTTTTTTGGAATGCTGGCTAATTTTAGTTAGTTAAAAACAAACACAATTAAGTGAAACTACAATAGGCTACGGAAAGGAATACTTTTTGGAGATGTGGTTAAAATTTTATGTTAAAAAAATAATTAATTGTAAATTAATTAATTGTAATTGATGAGGAGGAAGCCTATTTAAGAGACGTTTTAAAAGAAAATAGTAAAAGGGTATATATATATGCGACCATAAATAGAAGCTTTGCTAACTGCAGCGCGATGGCGAGGAAGTCGGGGTCTCTGCGCCTTCCAGGGAACTACCGGGGTAGGACTATTTCCCCCACCTTTAGGGAGGGTCTGCAGGATCGCCTCTCTTGATATTTGGGTGTTGGCGGGGTTCCTCACGCCCCGCCG
>JABUQX010061671.1:47500-67680 GCA_015478945.1 Trachelipus rathkii
TTCTGTTATTGTGTATATTAAATTTTTATCTTTTACATTAATACTTTTTTATAATAATTATTATTTAAATTTTTATTATATTAAGTTGAATCTTTTTCAATGTTAATATAATTATTTGTAATCTCTGCAATAACTTTCATTAAATTGTATTTAATAAGTATTTCACTAGTATTAGTATTATGCTCCTCTCTGTTCTCTCTCTCTCTCTCTATCTCTTTCTCTCTCTCTCTTTCTCTCTCTCGTCTCTTCTCTCTCTCTCTGTCTCTCTCTCTCTCTTCTCTTCCATCTCTCTCTTCTCTCTCTCTTCTCTCTCTCTCTCTCCTCTCTCTCTCTCATCTCTCTCTCTCTCTTCTCTCTCTCGTAAGTCTCTCTCTCTCTCTCTCTCTGTCGTCTCTCTCTATCTCTCATCCATTCTCTCTCTCTCTCCTCCTCTTCTCTCCTCTCTCTCTTCTCTCTCGCTCTCTCTTCTCTTCTCTTCTCGTCTCTTCTCTCTCTCTTCGTCTCTCTCTCTCTCTCTCTCTCTCGTCTTCTCTCTCTCTCTCTCCTCTCTCTCTCTTCTTCTCTTCTCTCTCGTCTCATCTCTCTCTCTCTCTCTCTCCTCTCTTCTCTCTCTTCTCTCTCTCTCTCTCTCTCTCTCATCTCTCCTCTCTCTCTCCTCTCTTCTCTCTCTCCCTCCTCTTCTCTCTCTCTCTCTTATATATATATATATATATATATATTAATATATATATATATATATATAGTATATGATATATTATATATATAATTATATATAATATAATATGGATATTTTCTATTGGAACCATTCTTTTCCATGCTTCCTAATTTCTCAGCCAGGCTCCTATGGCTAATCGCTTTTCTTTCGCTATATGTTTCCGGTAGGATTTTCGTTAAAAATTCTTTGGGACTATTATGAAAAAATCATCTGTCCGATCAATTTTTCAGGAATTCAGTAGCAAGTTTCCTCTAGAGTATTGAATCTGCCATTTACTTTCCCTAACAGGAATTTCGTGTGGATTCCTGTAATCGTAACGGAATTCCGAATAATAATCTTTAGGTATGAATAGGAATTCCCGAATTGGAAATTTCCTTTGGGATTTTCAAAAATTCCTATCTTTAATAAACCCCAGTATTCAAGGATCAAATTCTGTGTTCCATCAGGAAATTTTCCTTGAATGGGGTACGCGGAAAATCCACTAGGAATACAATACTGGGATCCTTCAGGAATTTTTTTGCTGGGTAAAGGGTCTGAGAACCTTCTGAACCTTCCACCCACCCAGAATATGTATTTAACTAGCCAAATTTTTTATTGACGCGAGTCCTCTTAATTTTACCTTACCAAAAATAATAAAAAAAAAATTAATCAAAGCAAATGAAGAGTTTATATTAACAGATATAAGGAAAACCTAATTGTGGTTCGTGAAGATATTTTAATGGTTTAGTGTTGCCTGAAGCATAGAAAGGAGATTCTCTAGCGGCAGGCAATACTTCAGAGGATGTGAATAATTAAATATTGCCTCCTGGATCTGATCAATCTACGTGATTGATTGATTGCAGCAGCAATGGAAAGTAGCTTTTAAAAGAGGTTTGCAATACTTGTCGGATATAATACTGGGATTCGTGGTGTATATTATTTGATGGTTCTATTCAAATATGGAGTACATAGCTCATTAGAATAATGACACATGTGAATATCAATCTGGTCACGTATATTTTAGTCACGCTAAGCAGACATCTGTGTTTTAAATTTCCTATATGACTAAATGGACATAATAATTAACCACGAATGTGAGAAACAAGGTGGGTGGAAAATTAAGAAGGATTGTAACGATTGTAACGTGTTAGAATCAATGTTAATTGAAAAGAAAAAGAAATTTGCAATCCTTTTTTTTTTTCTTGATTGATTTTTTCACAACCAACTGCTCAGTTAAGAGCAAGTCTTGGGCCATGACCATACTTATCAATTTTTGTAAACTGATTCAATCAATATCTAATATAGAATTTTACAAATTTTTAAATATATCTTGATCAATACAGCAGTCACATTTGATCGATTATGCGGATCTATTAACAATTTAATCTTGCTCTGTATCGTGCACTTTCACAGAATTGCTCTACTACTCTGAAGTCTCGAAGCAAAACTTTTCAATTATTACTAGGGGCGGAAAGACATCGAACAGTATAATGGTTTTAATGAGTATTTATCATAGTCACACAATGTAAATGAAGGAAATTACAAATAATTTTTGATGTTAAAGAGAGAAGAATGAAGATAATTAATATATTTAATATATATATCATATATATCATTATATAATATATATATAATAATATATTTATATATATAATATATATATAATATATATATCTTTTTTTTTTGCATTTGGAAAATAAATAGAAATATTTTACTTTCCCTTTTAATTCAAGTATATATATATCTATATATACTATATATATATATAAATATATATAATATTAGTATAATATAATATAATATTCTCCTGCCTACTCCCATATATATATATATATATATATTATATAATATACAATATATTATAGTATATTATACTATAATATATATTATATTAATTATATATTATTTTATTATTATAACTATATACTATATATATATATTATATATATATATTATATAATATATAATATTTACAGTTTGTCACCACCACTCACGGGCAAGGGGACTATCAAGTGAGGGGGTTTTTTTATTTTATGCCATCAAAAGTGTCATCTCTAACGCAGAATTACGCGAATATGGCACAGACGGCAGGCTTTAAAAGTGAGGGGAGATTAATTCAGCAGGAAAAGCATGAAGATGGAAAGAGAATTTCCCAGAACTGGAGGTGGCAGGATAAGATAGGAGCATAACCGGCAGAGGAAATAGTGTGGTAAAGTTACTACATATCAACACAAGCTCGTGTGCCGACAATCAGCACCCTTGTGCTATTCAGAAGGGCGTTTCGTACCAGGTGATGGTCACGAAAGTGTAGTTTTTCCTCTCAGATCACTTGCGCTGCGTGTACTATCGACGAGATGATAAAGCACCAAACATCTTGCGCGAAAGATAAGAAGTTCAAGTGAACTGGAAGTAGCAGAACAGTTTTATAAACCTTTGGCTTTGATCATCGAGACCCAATTGCCAAGAAGAAGCTGGATGAAACCACAAGTCTGCTATTTTGTCTGCTAAGAATATATGAGAAACTAGCACACATACAAGGGGGATGTGAGACCACTTGTCAAAGCTGGAGTAACTGAATAAGAGGGAAAAAAAAAATTCTCGAGTTTAAAAAACGAGAACTTCCCAGTTTTTTTGAGGCCGCCCTAGAAACCGTTGTGATGTGAGGTTTTCATGACATATATTTTTTGTTTATGTTAAGACCAGGACGTTTATGATACATGCAATCAGGAGAAGACTGAGGGATACCATGGAAAAAGATTCTATAGAAAGTTAGGTGTTTTAGAGAGGGAATTTGTGAAGTGGGTTTTTTAAAGCAGATTGAATTTTCGACTGAAGTTGAACTACCCCACTCCTGAAATTTACCCAGATCAGTGAGAAATAGAGTGAGAAAGATTGATAAGATGGAGCAGGACGTTTGAAATATGAGTTGAAAATGAAGAGTCGAGTCTCGCCAATATGGTGAGATAGTTATTGGATGTGCTAGTGTGAGTGAGAAAATCATTAAATGAATCAGCAGGAATAAAGTAGTAGATTAAGACAGAGAACCCGAGGAACACCATATGAACAAGAGAAAGAAGAAGAAATGTGGCTCCATCAATAAGTCAATAACAGCGCGATATTGGAGCACAAACATTTGAAAGAAAACTAGATCATAAGTAAGCAAAGAGATAGAGGAAACCCTCCAAAGGAGGGAAGCTTGTAGAGCAGTGACGTAATGGCGTCATATATATCTGGGTAAATGCTCTGCATATGTAATCGCGCACACGAGCCAAGTTCCCCGTAGTTTCTGAGGGGAAAACAAACCATAAATCTTAAGATGGCTTAATATACTCGTCAGTAGATTACCTTGGCGCGCGAAAGTCCATACTGGCGATCGACAAGGAGCGTAGACATTCAGATGGTTAAAACGTGAGAGTTGAAGAAGGGTTAAATAAATAGATCTTTTTAAGAAATTTTAGAAAAAAAAATAAATTACAAAGGGAGAGCTTATAGGGCGGATAGTTAGAGAAGGATATAATCAGAGTGGCTCCTTTTTTCGGGTAAATAGTTTGGGGGCATTATGCGTGCTTTCCAACACTGTAAGGATAAGTGCTAGATTTGAAGGCATAGAGAATGATAGTTGAATGAATGAGGCGCCGGGGTCAGACACTGGAATCGACTCTCTCTCAAAACGAACTAGGATGCGAAATGCAATCCGGCGGGCCTACCCGGATGTCTCTAAGTTCAAGATTTTCAGTGAGCCCTATGCACTCTATAAGATGTAATTACAGGCAAATTTGTAGACACCTGAGAGGAGGAGGAGGAGAAAGAGGTAATGCTAAGAAATTTGTCCAAGGTTCGGCTAAGAGGAAAAATAGGAGGTAATTAGAAGATTGTGCCTTTCAGATTGTATATTAGCAACAGAACTATTTAGAGTAAGAATATGAGGATGGAAAGGTGATGGATTTACAGGTAAGTTGGTTAGGAGATTGATTTGGGCAAGAGGACATAAGATTTTGTTAGTCAGAGAATCCGAGGAGGTCAGGGCATGCATCGTTCGTTTTAAATGATCGAAGTCGGCTTTTTCCTGTCGAATGAGTTCCTGCAAGGATTTTAGCTTGAATTGAAAAATTAGTCGAGAGGTTGATACGGAAAACGAGAATTGTCTTTCTCACACCTATATCGCACTGCTCTAGCATGAAATGGCCAGAGAAAAAAGCACGTCGAACTCATGAATTTTGTAGCGAGAGAAATATTCATCGAAGAAGGAATGAACAAATCGCTGCTATACCATCACGATTAAGTAAAACCACTTATTGGCAGAAGCCGAAGCGTCATCATAGTCAAAGCAGTCATTCAATTATAGTTAGCGTAGATAGCGACACAAAGGCCCTAAACGGCCGATTGAAGTTGCCAGAAAAAAAAAAACGCCTAGGGCAGGATGTGGGGCTGTTGGAGAGAAAGTAATTGAATTATTAGAAAGGATATAAATAAGAGTTGTGGTCAGGTTTTACCCCGTAGGAAGCGAAGGTGGTGCATTTAATATGAGAGAAAGAGACTAGTAGTGAATACGTAGGTCAATGTAATTTTTCAAAGATTGTGTTGGACTATCGGAATGTGATGTAGGGTTCTTAATTTCGTTGCTCACCAGATCGTTGAGAATATCTGAATATATCAGCTCCTTCTCCCTAATATATTAATGTAGAGGACCCAAACCATGGTCAGTGTTTGTGTACATGTAATCCCTGAAATCTGAGACTCAATTATTGGTATATGAGAAGATTATACAAACAGTCTCGTGAGTTAAGTAAGTAGATATTAAAAAAAATCAGTGAAATGTTCTTGTTAGGAAGAACGTATGCAGAATGCACAGAATTTTTCGTACAAGTAGGAGGAAGAAAGATTTTAAGTCACAGAATATTGAAGTTAGGAGATTCGAGATTTTCGCGACGTGTTACAGGAGTATTATGTTTACATAGGCACATTACTCCAGACTTACAGTCGAAAAATTATGAAAAAGTAGTTTATGACGTTTGGATTATATTACGAGGTTAGAGGATGAATTCTTGCCGCATCTGTTGTCTCAGACATAGTGCAAAAGATTAGGGTTAGAGTTAGCGAGTGGTATTTCGCAACGGGATGCGAGTAAAGTCAATAGGAAAACTCAAGCATGTGCAAAATCTTGCTATCGGTACATCGCAACCACACAATTCAACAACAACAAAACAACAACACAACAAAATAATAATGAATAAACATAACAAAAAAACATACATAGACAAAACGAAGGAGCAATCAGCATCAATTGTTCACGACGTTGATGGGGACACAGTTAAACTAAATTAAAACCGAAATTTTAAAAACGCTAAATCGATTTACCAGTAAATATGTAAATATTGAATATTCTTTGTCAGGAACGGCACGTCTGCTCACTCCTCAATGTTTACGTAAAAAAAAAAAAAAAAAAAAAAAAAAAAATAAAAAAAAACCCAAAATAAAAAAAATTTTTTTTTTTAAAAAAAAAAAAAAATTAATCACCATCATAAGGAAGTAGTTTTTTTAGGCCTATATGTATGTTATCATCTTTTTTTTAAAACAATTAACAAAAAAATAGATGTTTACACAATAAATAGGTTGAGTTTTAATATTACGATTTACCTATTTATGTAACTAAAAACTCAATAGTTACATTATGATACAATAATACGCATATAACATTAGAGTGGTAGATTAATTTTATTTTTTTATTTTTAAAGATGATACTATTATATCGTAGAATTTGTATTTTTTATTTATATCTGTGTAATTAATGTTATTTTTTTTTAATTGTGCTCCATATATACACGAATAAATAACTAGATGGAGAGAGTGAGCTAGATAGAATTGAATAAGCTCTCCAAATGAAATTTATAAACGTGAATAACTTTTATTTTATTTTAAGGATTATACATTCATATATCTTCACAACTTAATAGATAACGCATTACAGTATTATTTTATTAAAGAAGTCTATTATATAAAAAGCGGGAGATGCACTGCGTGAGAGTAATTTGAAAAATTATAAACGCTTTTATGTGGGATACATAATAATATTTTTATGCTGATTTCTATTACCTTCTGTTTTTGATGTCGTGTATTGATTTTTTTAGTATATTATATTAATTCTTATTTATATTGTGTTGTGATTGTGGAGTATATAATGTTGATGTTTAGTTGTGTTTAGTATTTATTGTATATTGTTTATAGGGATTAGTTTGGAGATACGTTGTTTACGATTAATATAATTTGCTAACATGTACTACGGTCTTATTCTATTTAGATATACTCTTACTATTCATACGTGGAATTAACTCATATCTTCTTAACTTAACCTAAAATAGTTTTTTGTAATACTCATTGTCTGATAACCCCAGAATGGCTAGAAATTGATATCCTCTAATATAACTCCGTTTAATAATATCCAATTCTATAATAATCATATTTTATTATACATTATTTTTATTCACTATGAAGGGTTGGAGTATGTTGCCTATGTAAACTTCAATACTGCCTGTATACTACGTCGGAAAAAATCTGCTGATATCCTAGCTTAAATGTTTGTCATTTAAAGATCTTTATTCCTCTACTACAATTAATCTTTGTCTTCTGCTACGTTCTCTAACGATACAGTTTCTATGATTTTTTCATATTCTACTACTTCTCAACGAGACTGTTAATTTCGTTCATCCCCAATAATGGGGTCTCTATTTAGGGATTTCAATGTACACAATATACAATACTGAATGGTTGGGGTCCTCTCGTACTGATTTAGGTGAGAAGGAGGTCTGATCATTCGTCATTCTCAACGATCTGGAGAACTAAATTGAAGAACCACAACATTCCGGCATGTCAACAACCAATTCTGAAGAATACTTGACGCATGATTTTCACAATATACTAGTATACCGTTCTCTTTATAAATCACCATTTCTGCTACTGCTGGTAAAGCCTGACACAGACTTATTATCCTTACTTTTCGCGGATATATATATGATATATATTATTTATAATTATATATAATATATAGTATATAATATATATATATATATATATATATATAAATATATTTATACTATATAATATATATATATATATATATATATATATATAATATATATTTCTTTATCTTAAAAAAACCATTATATATATATATTATATTATATAATTATATATATATTATAGTAGTATATATATATTATATATATTATATATATTATATTATATATTTATATATTATAATATTATGATCATGGTGAAAGAAGTTGCATAATAACGGAAGAAAAACTATAGACTTTTGAGGAAAGTTTATTTAGAAGAAATTTACTATATATATGTAGAACATGAAAAGCAGTGTAAATTCTAAATTTTTTTTTTTTTTTTTTTTTGTTTTTTTAATTTTTTATAATAATTACTCTAGAGCGCCATGCTTTTGGTCGTGGTCTTTTTAGATCGTGCCACATTTTTAATGTTTTGCGTAGTTAAATATTTAATTTTTTTTTTTAAACTATATGGGAACCTCAAAGGGTATACGCACGATGGCATGAGGTCGGGTCTCTCGGCCTTCAGGGAAACTACGGGGTAGGAATATTTCCCCCTTGCGGGAGGGTCTCCGAATCCCCCGCCCATTGGTTTATTTGGGTGTTCGCGGGTTCCTGCCGCCTCCCTGACGGGTATGGAAACGTCCCCTTCTGTTCCCGTGTCGACGCCCTACTGTGGCCGTGTAAAATACTTTATATATACAGTATTCTTACAACGGCAAGTAGGGGGCTCGAGCCGACGGGGGACTGAGGGGGGGACGTTTCATACCCAGTAGGGGAAGGGCGAAATAGTCCTACTCTGTCGTTCCCCGGAAGGCGGAGAGACCCCGACTCCTGCATGGTTCGGAATACCTTGGGGGTTCCCATTATTTTAAAAAAAAATAAAATTAATGAAATAAAATAAACGCAAACCATTAAAAAATATTTCACGATCTAAAAAGTACCGCGACAAGCATGCGTCTCTGGAAGTAATTAATTCTAAAAGTATCAAAAAAAAAAAAAAAAAATTAAATCATGTTTTCATGTTCTACATATATGTAGTAAACTTTTCTTCTAAATAAACTTTTCTCTAAAAGTCCTAATAGTTTTCCTTCTTTATGGTAACCTTCACTATATATAATATATTATATATATATATTAATATTATATTTAATATTAAATATATATATATAATATATATATATATATATATATATTATATATATAGTATATATATAATATATATTTATATAATATATATATATATATATATATTAATATATATTATATATATATATATATATATATATATATATAATTTCGAATTGCAGCATAAAAATTGTATTCGAATGCACAACCTTTGACTAAAGTCATATTATAAATTTCAATAGTTGAAATTTATTTTTTTTCAAGGTTATTTGCAACTTCGGACATGTATTATAACGGTATAGACATTCATAACACACACATATATATAATATTATATATATATATATTATTATATATAGATTCATATATATATATATATATATATTATTATATATATATATTACTATATATTTATTATATATATATATATATAATATATAATATATATATATAATATATATATATGTATATATATAGTAGTAATGCAACAGTTGAGCTCTTACCACCCTTTTGATATTGAAGGAATAAGAATATTTGCTTAACTTGGAATATTATATCTAATATGAATAAGCTCCGAATCCGTGGTAAATTATCAAGTCTGTAGATTATATAGAAGGTGGTTCACCCCGTGGGTGGACGACCGATATTTAGCGCTTAGCCTTTGTGGGTGATCTGATGGGGTGAGTTTTAGCTTAGAGGCGTTGGGCACCGATGCACTTGAGGTCAAACAGACCGTAAGGTCTGTTTGGACCGAAGACACATGAACAGGAGCGCACTGTGACGCATACACTTATACACATTATTAATTATTCATTATTACACAGAGTGTAACAAAATACAATCAGGACATCTGAGTCGAGAAAACGATCCCTGTAAGGGATCGTTTTTTTACGCCTCCCACTTCGGATTCCCGTGGTCTGTCTTCTTCGCATCTCGGGTTCTGAGTCCGCATTATATATCTTATTATGGTTAGAGTTAACGTATACGTTTCAATTTGTATAGTGTTCTTATTTAGGTGAGTAAACTGCTCCCATGCAAGTTTTGGTGATCGTAGGTCACCCCTAAGGGGTGTTGCCCCCTTAGCGCAAAGGTCAAATTCGTCCTGAAAGTCCTGTTGGGGCTTTACAGTAAATGGCATGAAATTTGAATTGTGAGCTATTATGAGACAGGTTAATTCTCGTCGGGAGACGAGATTACGTCCCTCTGATCCTCCCCTGTGAAGGGGGGTGCTGCCAAAAAATAAAATGATCGTAAAATGAACTGTTGAGACTGGGTTGAGGAGACGGAGTCGGAGTCGGCGTTGGAGTCGGATTCGGAGACGGAGTCGGAGTCGTGAGGCGAGAAGCTCCGGAGTTGGAGTCGCGTAGTTCGGAGTCCAGGGAACCTGCACGGAGGAGGGTCCCCTTTTGAAAAAAAGAAGAAGAAATGCATGAAATGCAAAATAGAGGAAGAAGAAAGGAAGAAGGAGAAGGAAAGGAGGAAGGAGGAAGGAAGAAGAGGAAGAAAGGAGGAAGATGAGGATGAGGAGGGAGTCTGAGGAAGGATTCACTATTGAAAAGGGTGTTTCTGGACTCCTCATAAGATAGAAAGGTATCATCATCATTCTCCTGTCGATGCGGGGCGCTGACTCGCAGGCGCGAACGCAGGAGAATTCGCCGGCTGCGATCCGACCGTGCGCGCGCCCGCTGGCGCGCACCCGCGGCGCGATCTACGCGTGTGGCGCGCTCGCAGGGCGCGCCCGCCGGCCGAACCGAAGCGGAGGGGGCGAGCGCGCATACCTCCCCTTGCGTACCAGCATGTAGATCCTGGTAGCGAGAATTGCAACGTGTACTGTTTTTCAACTTAATTTTTTTGTTTTTTTTCAAAATTTATTATTTTTTATTTATTTTTTAATCATGATTTTTTGTTTTTTACTAATTCTTTTTTTAAGCTTTTCGATGTTCAATTAGACGTAAAAAGTTTACGTTTTTACATACCCTATATCAGTAAATCAGTAAATCATACCATCATCCAACCACCCTTCTGTCAATCCGTGATCTATCTATTGATCTTTTGATTAAGGTCATATTTTTATTAAAATTGCCTAATTTTAAAAATGCATACCTAAATCAGATTATAATCAGTAAATCAAGCCCACCAACCTAACCTCCTGTCCAATCATGATCTATTGATCTATTTGATCTATTGATCTATTGATTCATGGTATATTTGTTTTACTAAAATTGTAACTTTTACATATCGCTTATCAGTAATTCAAACCACGCAACCCTACCCCTCCTGTCCATCATGATTCTATTGTCTATTTCGATCTTATTGATTAGGTCAAATTTTTTACTAAAATTGTATGTTTTTACATACCCTAAATAGTAAGATCGTAATACACACATCCTTCCCACTATCCCCTCTGGCCAGTTGTGATCTATTGATCTATTGATCTATTGATCTAATTGATCTATTGATCTATGGATTCAAAGTTTATATTTTTCTTTAGTATATAATAAGATTCTTTTGAAAATAACGCAGGAAAAGAAAACTAACTTTTTTTTTAAAGCCTTTATAAATCATATAGTGCAGCCCTTTTCTTATTGCAATAGTTTGTTCGGGGGTTCAATCATAATGTGGACGTTGGTGAAATTTATGTCCGCACACCTGCCTACATGTCTTGTGTCTGTCTCTGGGTGTGGGAAAACCTTGATCTGTTATTAAACATTTTTAAAAGAGGTCGCTTTTCGAGTTGAATCTGTTAAATCATATGTGTTTCAGTGTGTATCAAGAAAAGTTTTAAGATTACAAAGATGTAATCGAATTTCACGAAGGGTTATATGATATAAAAGCTCTCAATCTTTACAGGACACTAAATATCATCTTGATGATTGATACATAATTTACTGAGGATATAGCAAAACTTTCACAGTTTACTCTCATCATTAAACAAGTCATTTTTATAACTTCAGAATAGTCTTTTCACCAGTATATAAGTATATGAGGGATGTGTCCTTAAACACAGTATTTAATCTTGTTCGGTCAAAGAAGGGATATGAGTCAGGTAAATGTTGTGGCTACCAAATGTTCCTACTCATACGTAAATGATTCCTACATAGTATATAGAAGAAGTTGACAGTCTAAATGACCTCATGGTTATTTTACTCGCGAGCTTCATCCTAAAGAACATGCATAGAGTGTTACTGCGTACCAAATATCTTACCTAGCGAGATTGAGACAGTTATGCTACATGAATATGAGCAGATCTAGTAGCAATTATTTACCATCTTTGAAAAATTTAAAACCCTGAAACCTTCAGAAAACGTAAGCTGATCTGTGAAAATGAAAAATTATCCATGGATAGCAGAAGTGTGAGCTAAATCTTATAAAGGGAAATGTTCTTTAAACTGACTCAGAAGGTAATAGCCTACGATCGTCATATGAAACATTCATTAAAAACTTGCGGGGAATGGTGAGAAAGCTTAAAAATAAAAGAAGCTATTACAGAAAAGGTGGTGGTATTTCCTGCGTTTTACTCTTTGTCGTTATATGCCGCTTTGATAACCAAGTGCTTTGCTCATGTATGAAGAAGTAAGTGTTTTTACCTACAACGTATATGAGAATGTTGAAATATAACACAGGAACCTTACCTACACCAGCAGCAACAAAAGCAACAACAACAACATCAACATCAGTGAACAACAATCCCCAACAACATAGCAACAATCATACAACAACATGTTCGAACACATCTATCAGACATCATCAACATCAGATTCGGATTATCCTTACACCACATTGTTCAACCAGCAGCCTTTGAGTTTATAGTGATCTCAAGTTGAACAGATAAAAATTATGAGATGAACTGCAGCAAATATTAATTACTCCAACGTTTTAACATTCTGAAAAAGAATCATATCAAAACGCATACAACATATTAGTTGATTAAAATGTCTTTATTAAAATCATCCAGGAAGATACAGTTCTAAACTGCTGATACTAACCCGTGGTGAAAAAGATAGCTGACATTTTGATAGTATACTCAGGAAAGTTACCATAGGAGTAGAAAAACGGGTGTAGCTCTATTATAATGATGTAAATAAGATCAATTTCTTGGATATTGATGTCGGTCAATTGATTTGTGATGGAGAAGATCTATTCTGGTTCGAATATTGTTGACTGATATCTGATCTCTCACGTGAATGGAAGAAGGTCCCTGTGGCAGGGTTGGAAGTCAGAATAAAACAAGATTCAGACTATTATTTTCCAAGAATTTAATCCTGAATAAACAAAGATTAGCGGATCTGGATAATATTCAAATTGACACCTAGACCTGATGCAAGTCCGCTGGTTACTTTTCTGATCGGTAGATTAAAGTTGATAAGTAGAAACACATTACGTTCAAGAACGGGCCGAATAAGAAAAAATCCACACAAAGTATCAAAGTGGACTTGTCAATGATTATATTATTATGGATTTTTTTTATATGATTGTATTATTTGTAATTTAAAATTGTGTAAAAACTAGCTGCGGTGAGTACGAATTGTCATTAAATATGCGCCACTTGATCCAAGGTTGAATTAAAATAAATACTTCGACAAATGATTTTTTTACATCAGGTCTTTATCATCTAAATTTAGAAATAAAATTATTATTGTTAATGTCATTGTGAATCATGGAGGCCAAGGAAGCTTTGTTAAATATTACTTTGACTGTGAAGACACCATACCGTTAGGGGTTTTTCAAGGTTGCTTCAAGAGTTTCCTCAATAGGTAAAAGAATTGAAAAAATATTTTGAAGGTGTAGGACGCTTTTTACCCTTCATAAACATATACGAAAAAAATTTCTACAGGAAACTATACTAACCATTTGAGATAGCGTATGGCAAACTATGACTTGACCGATATGATTAAAATTAAAATCTTACATGAAGGGTATCGATATATTTCTATTTGTGATAGATGTATATTCAGATACTTATGGTTAATGGTTTTAAAAGATAAAAAATAAGACAGTTGCTACAGCAGTCAGAGAATTATAATATAAGGATAACAGATATCCAAATTGATATGGTACAGATAAGCGGTATCAGAATTTTTAGGTAAATGATTTCAAGAAATATATACTGAGTATGATATATGGGTATAAATTACAACACATTTTTCAGTTAACTAGGCCCGCATATTTGAAGGTACAAAAGAACTATAAAGAAAGAATGTCATAGGTATTTTCAACGAAAGATGAATTAATTTGAAATATATATTGATATAGCTAAGGACTTGGCTTACTCTATAACCGGTCTCATAATAGAAACTTAAGAATAATCCTATAGAGATGTGTAAAGACAAAACCGTTTGTACCTATCAATCGCTCAGGGGAAAAAAAAAAAAAAAATAAAAAAAAGAAATATACACATGCGTTAAGTAGGAGATTATGTAAGAGTATCCAGGACTGATGAAAATTTCAGAAATGGTATGTAAGCAGGATGGTCGATGAGAGGTTTTTAAAGTAGATACTATCAGAGAATTTCCTAGAGACAGGTTAAAATTTTACTATCTTTGAGGATTTAGACGGAGAAAAAATAAAAGGGGGATTCTTAGGACATAGAAATAGCGAAATACAATTTCGATCCTAAGATGTCATGAGTATACAATAGAAAAATAGTGAGGATTAAGGGAAAGGTAAATAATACATGTATTCTGTCAAATGAGGATAGAGTATCCCTATGAAGTTTAATCAGCTATATAAAATGCTAGTGAAATTAAGAAACACTGAATTAGTTTACTTTGTGAACATGGGAGAGTGAGAATCGATATTCTATTTAAACGCTGCCTCATCGGCTTCTATGGGATCCTACATCCGGTAAAATAAAATATCATGACTAATACCACAGGTTATTGAAACCTATAAATTTCGATTAGAGAACGGTATGATAAGCAGGATTAATGAAATACATTTCTCGAGTTGGTATAGAGGAATATATCTGTTAAAAAATTTGGGTTTACGATATTTTAGAATCGTTGATAATAGTAAAAATGTATTAATAATAAACCTAATACGGCTACCCTCAAACGAGGCAAGAAATGAAATACTTCTACGAAAAATTATTCAATAGCCGAGGTCTTTACAAATCGGTTACTGATGTTTTCATAGACTTAAACAAAAAATTTTGAAGCAAGTGATTATGTAATAGATTTAGTGTTTCCTTGTTTATATAACTGTATAACGAGATAACGTGTTTAATTAATTATAAAATCTCATAAGATGTGAACCTGAAAGTGATATAAGTTTATTTATTTTCCGCCCTTCCAGTTGTTCGTAGTTGTTAGTTACTCACATATTATACAAAAATCGCGAATATATTAAACTCACCCTCTAAAGGCTCTTAATGCATTATATACTCAACGCATGGACAGAGTATGTCAAAAACTGACACCATAGTGATTCATTAAATTTTGTAATGCATGCCTTTCTATAGATGTGTTCATGATCCTGGCATGGCTGATGTTTTACGATATTTGACTCAGTAGTTAGGAAACTGAACAGCCTCTTTGTTAAAGAGTAGTTCATTTCACTATAGGAAAAAGAGTATAAGTTTTCCTAATGTTCACTTTACTACATTGAGTAAGAATCCAACTGAGTTCCGATTCGTATTTAATATAAAGAGATGTTAGTAAGGTAAGCATAGCCCATTATCACGAGCTGAACGCATTGTGTAAGTACACATTAGAAAGGAAGCTCCGTTAAATACTAATAAGGAAAGAGAATCGAGTCTTCAGCGTGGTTCAAGAATAGACAGAGGGGGCTATGGTTAAGGTGGATGTTTTTGCTTCGTTGTTCAGGACGCGGCCATCCCTTTGTTTAAAATCAGGAGGTAAAGGTATCTTGCTAATAACAGCAGCTAGGACAGGTATAGATACTTTCGAGGATTATTATGGGAGGTTCGGCCCTACCTCGAACAGCTGTTAAACGGTTCGATAGCCGAATGCTTGTGATGAAATGTAGATGATGTTGAAACGAAAAATACACGTAAAGAGTAAGATGTAAGGTGTGATTGGTCATACGTAAAAAATCTATAGAGGAATAGGAAAGTGACATTAAAGAAAAGTGCATTGATGTGTTTGCTCCTTAATAAATGATGACGAATGAGCAACTATTTCGCATAAACAGGGGCTAACCTGTAAATCTATTTGTATATAAGGAATGTTTTAAATCAGATTCTTCATCCATTATACGTTAGTCTTGTGCCGAGAAGATGCGCATTTCCTCCATCCTCCATCCAGCTGTTGTAAGCTAGTGAATTGGAGGATATCTTGCTCTGTGAACCCTACACAGATTTAAGTGTGAGTGAATCCAACTTTTAGTAATTTAATTCCGTTATCAATCAAGCAAATACAGAGTACCTCTCGATTTCAATATTCCTGTCACTTTCTTGATAAATATCTCTGACCCTTGAATGTTGTTTTTTATAATTAAAGACTAGGTTGTAAACTGACAGATGTTCAGAGTCTCACAGAAGCCGATCACATAGTATCATCGAAACAAATTCCTGTAACTCGTTGTGTTTAATCAACTTGAGGTATTTTTTTTAATATGAAACATCTCGTAGACATCAAGAAATAATTTAAATAAATATGGATCTTTATTTGAAATTTATTAATTATCTCAAGATGCGAGGTCTCATCTACAATCTTGTGGATATTACAATTTAATAAGATGTGGAGACCAGAACCATGCTGGTAAATCTAAAAATAACACCTATGAATATTATGGACGGGTAAAATTGGTGATCTAGTATTTCTCAGGTAAAGACCTTATTCTACATTGTGGTCACGTATCAGTGGTTATATCTAGATATAACCTGAATTTGCTCTTAATGTTAAAAGTGCTTCTTTTAGCAACAACATACGGCTCCAAAGCTATCTTTAAATTTACTGATTCATATTCTTTATGTTACCGTCATAATTATCGTCCTTAAAACATATGGAGAATGAGAAATGCTTCTTGACGTGATACAGCAATATTAGAACAACCCCAATCAAACTGAAGAATTGAAACTAAATATTTAACGTTTACCAAGGGTTAGTCGAGCATTATATACTTCTAAACATAGTCCAGATGGGAGCTTTACCGTCAGAAGTAATAATGAGGAATTGTATGAGAACGATGCATATTTCGGAACAAGTGAAAGTCACCTTAAATTATACCATTTTCGCTAGAGGGGTCAGTTTACATGTGAATGGGCAACCTTACGGTCGTGATTATGAGATGATTTATGAAGACTCACATTCTCAATGCTCACGGCCTTTTTGCGAATTGTAATTTGCACACGGTGATCATGCAGCGATAACGGTACGGTTTATCTCAAGAATTAGCGAGAAAACAGTAATTTTATTGCATATGATTCACTGTGCTGATCTTTTCAGCTTGTAATTGCTTTATATCTCAATAGTCCTCAAGGAAAAAGGAATTTTAGGATTGAGCTTAAATTTGGACAAAGTTGACAATCCTCAATCTCTGTCTGGTGTAATCTGGAGCATCTCAAATCATCGAGATTTGACGATAACACTGAAATATACTTGAATTATTAATGTGAAATGAAGAAGTATATTAAACGCCGTTCGAAACGAAAGATAGATTTTTAGCGTATTGCGCATTAATGAAACTCTGTTCTTGTGAAATTGATAGCGACTCTGGTCTTATCTTCAACCCTTCTCCCCGGGAATTTTCAGCCATGGAATTGGATAGCTGTGTATAAAATTAAGAAATAATGTTTTATTTCCTTGACTCTCTACATTTAGATTTTATGTTTAGTAATCATTATGTAACGCATCTTTTTTATAATATAATAATGTTCAATATGTTAAGACTTTATGCTTTCCTGTACATACCCTGATCAGGTTAGATTTATGTGTGTTACTGTATTCTATTTCTATTATATGTTTTTTAAAATAATGCTTTTTTTAATTAGAATGTAATAATACTTGAGTCAAACAATATAAATATAAGACATGCTCGAAATGGTGGAGAGAAGGCTTTTAAAATAAAAACTTGTTTTCTTTTCCCGCTTTTTTTTTTTAAAAGAAGTTATTTTATACCATAAGAAAATATTGCTTGAATCAATTAGATCAATAGACTTAATAGAATCAATAGATCAAATAATCATTGACTTGGACAGGAGGGTGAGGTTGGGTGGCTTTGATTTTATCTGATTACTGATTAAGGTATGTAAAACATGCAATTTTAATAAAAATTGACATTAGATCATAGATCATTAGATCATATTATGGAGAAGGTGGTTGGATGATGTATGTATTTTATTTGATTTACATATTTTTGGTATTCGTAAAAACGTAAAGTTTTTACGTTGAACATGAAAAGCTAAAAAAAAAATAGTAAAAAACAAAAATATATTAAAATAAAATAAAAAGATATAAATTTTTGAAAAAAAAAAAAAAAATAAGTTTGAAAACAGTAACGTTTGCATTCTCGTCCGGATCGTAAACATGCGGTACGCAAGGGGAGGATGCGCGCTCGCACCCCTCCCGCTTCGGTTCGCGCCGGCGGGCGCGCCTGCGGGCGCGCACACGCGTCGGATCGCGCCGGCGTGATTGCACTGGCTGGCGCGCCTGCGGGCGCGCCCCCCGCATCGACCAGGAGCCTGATGATGATACCTTCTTGCTTATGAGGGAGTCTCAAACACCCTTTCAATAGTGAATCCTTCCTCAGACTCCTCATTCCTCATTCTTCCTCTTTCATCTCCTTCTTCCTTCCTCCTTCTCTTCCTCCTTCCTTTCTTCCTTTTCTTCTCTGTTTTGCATTCCATGCATTTCTCTTCCTTTTTTTTTCAAGGGGGAGCCTCCGGGAGGTCCCTGGACTCCGAAACCGAATCAACTCGACTCTTCGAACTGCCGTCTCCGATCGCGTCCGACTCCGACTCGTTCCGATCGACTCCTAACGCGACTCGACTCCGTCTCCTCAACCTAGTCTCAAAGTTCTAGTCTCTAGATCATTTTAATTTTTTTGTGGGCAGCATCCCCCTTTCATGGGGAACGCAAGGGAACGTAATCTCGTCTCCGACGAGATTACGTTATCATATATGTCTACTCCAAATTTCACCATTGACGTTTAAGTTAAGCCTAACATGGTTTTCAGGCCATATTTGACCTTGGCGCTAAGGGGCAACACCCTTAGGGTGAACTACGATCACCAAAATTGCATGGGATAGTTTATGCACTATAATTAGATACATATCAATGTTTGAAAGCGATACGTTAACTTCTAACCATTATATATTATATCGGACTCAGACCGGAATGCGAAAAGAACAGGTGATCGAAGTGGGAAGGGCGTAAAAAAACGATCCCTTACAGGAGATCGTTTTTCAGACTCAGATTCTGATTTCCTCGAATCGAATCTTCGATTGTATAAATAATATTATAATGTGTATGTGTATGCGCGTGCGCTCTGTCTGTGTCTGTCGGTCTAAAGAACTTCGGTCTGTTTGACCTCCAGTGCTCGGTGCTCAAAGCTGCGTTAGGCTTAAACTCACCTCAGTATACGCAAAAGGCGTAAGCGCAATATACGGCGTCTCCTCACGGGGGTGACCACCTCTATTACATCTACATGACTTGGAAATTTACACGGAATTCGGAGCTATTCCCATATTATATGATTATATCCAGTTTAAAGCAAATAGTCGTTATCTCCTTCATATTGAAAAGGGTGGTCGAGCTCAAACGTGCTACTACTGGATATATATATACTATATATATAATATATATATATATTAATATATTCAATATATTATATATATATACTATAATATATATATATATATATATATATATATATATATAGTATATATATATATAATTATATATATATATATATATATATATATATATATATATTATATATATATTATATATATATATATATATTTAGTGGATTGTATGTGAGCTCCTCTAGACATAAATTTGACATCACGCAATCTGCATCACGGTTTTGAAATATCGCATCCGCCTCCATTCTAATGAGGATGTGATAAAATAATTGAAAAGTAATTATTTCTTTTCTAGTTTTTATTTTTTTGATAGTTAAATAAGAATATAATTCTTTATATATATAGTATATATAATTATATAATATATATATAGTATATCATATATATATATATATATATATATATATATATCTTATATATATATATATATATATATAGTAATATATATTTTAATATGGTAAATATATAGTGGATAGGGTTTAACCTCCGAATTTTTATAAAAATCCAGTATATACTTTAAAAAATAATAATGAAG
>JABUQX010061672.1:5000-15000 GCA_015478945.1 Trachelipus rathkii
CTTGCGTTACAGAAAGTTGAGGAAAATTTAGTCTCATAATTCATAAATGAATACTATCCGCTATCCGCAAAAAAAATTCATGCGGATGCAGGTAGAGAAAAATTATGCGGATGCGGGTATCTGCTATACCTCTACTCTTTACGGTATTTTACCGTATAGCATTTGGAGATTGGATTCATTGGAAAAGTGGTATATTTTTTTATTCTCAAAAGCAAGCGAAAAAAAAAATAGTTGAAGCAAAAAAATGTTTTATTGTAATTTTGAATTTGACTGCTGGAGTCGGAGTCGGAGTCGGAGTCGAAATTTTTTGTTTAAGTGGAGTCGGAGTCAGAGTCGGAGTCGAAATTTTTTGTTTAAGTGGAGTCGGAGTCGGAGTCGAAAATTTTTGTTTAAGTGGAGTCGGAGTCGGAGTCGGAGTCGAAAATCCAAATTTGAATTTAAGGAGTCGGAGTCGGAGTCGGAGTCGAAAAATTTATTTTACGACTCCGCCGCCCTGCTTTATATACATGATGATATAACATTGGTTTCATTTCGCAGCGCTCCTTCTTCTGTAGTGGCTTCTGAAGACGAATCCAATGTCTCATCGGCATACGATCTACTTAAATAATCAACGATGACGTTGTCTCTTCCACTAATGTGGTTTAGTATAAATCTGAATCTTTGTAGAACAGTCTCAATCGTAATCGGGTGTTCACGCCGGGTCAAAGAATATCTGAACCTATTTTTGACAAAATAGTCAGCCTCATTTATTTCGTCCATTATTCCCATTATGACCACAGTTACCGGCATTTTACTTCTATACACAATCATCAGTGTTCTCCTTACACCCTTTCTTCCAGATCTACATCCTCTACTTTCTTCGTCATCTCCTTTTCTCTCCAACTCCTTCCATATTATCATACACCTCTTTATTTCTCTGTGTCTCTTCCGACACTCTTCGCTCTTCCTACTAGCTTCTATCACCTTCCATGTGATTACCAGTTTCATCATACGACTACTCTTTAAACGTGTCTTTCTATCATCATCATACTCTCCACTTTTACAATCAGTTTTACATCTCCCCTTCCTTACTGACATTACTTCTTTAACCATTCTGAAGTATGTTTCCTCATTCTCTCCGCACGTATCTTCCTCTTTTATCAAAACATTTTCCAAGCTGTCGATGTCTTCTCTCACCTTCTTCTTATCAAGCTTCGTATTGTGCCACTTAGTTTCATTGAGCGCCCGTTCCATCTTTTCGTGGTAATCTCCGCGCTTCATCATTCTCCCTTTGGCTAAAATCTTCTGACACAATGATTTTCTCATTCTCTTCATTTGTTCTATGTAACTTTGGCTCTTTCCTTATTTCTTCTTTTACCCACAACGCAATAAATTCTTGCCTGCCAACAATTACTGTTGAGGATACTCCTGCTATCTTCTCCTGCGTTTTGGCATAACTATTACAAGTTTCCTTTGATTACAAATCTTTATCTTCCCTCTCTCTTGAGACATCACTCTTTCATTTCATATAGAATTCCCGCAACTCCTATAACCTTCTCTGCAGTTATGCCTTCCCCCCTTTTGGCGGGGAGGTTGCCCCCCCCCCCCCTTTTTTTTCCCCCCCCCTTTTTTTTTTTTTGCGCGTGCGGCGTCACCTACCGTCAAGACATACTGCTCTTCAAAAGATGGTGAAGTGACCGTTTCTATTAACTCGGTTGTTACTTGTTGAACAGACTCATCTGTGATGGGTATGGTAACACCATCTTTCCACTTCTCTCTGAGAACTTTCGCGTCAAACTCATTAGTTCCGCCCTACTTCTTCACGTGAGCTGCCTTCTCTCAAGCCACAGCTACTATCTTCTCCTCTATGGAACTTTGTATGTGAGGGGCTACATCACACTTTCGTGACTCAACCATCTTAACAGTACAAGGCTGGATTCCTTAAACCTAATTGTACTATATACATCGGATGTCCCCTGGACATCTGGTACTTCTGTACCTTCCTCAACATTTTCTAGTGGATTTATTAGGACTCTAACTACTTCTTCTTCTGTAACTTCTTCATCCTTGGATGAACTTTGGGACTCTGTCATCACACACAATGATGGCTCTGTGGTTGGTCCGACATCTTTCCTTGATGATGTTCCAGAGATTGTGGTACTGACGGTTTCTCTTCTATGAAACTCTTCTTTCTCCAGACTCGCCATTCCAAAATTATGATTAGTCTCTGTACGGTTTCTTCTTGAGAATTTCCTCAGCACTTTCTCGGCGCTGGGGGATAGCAAACTTTATGGTTATGCTCGTCCCTTAACCCAATATGAGGACCTCGATCCATCAGTGACCTCCGCACGCGAGGTTCGGTTGGAACGGGGTAATGTTTCAGCCTCTGACATTCCCGCATAATCTAATCATAAGCGACTCCGGCAGCGGCTGCTGCGGTCGTGCCTATACCCACAAAGTAAGGGGTGTCCACATTAATCGTCGCGAGTGGAGCCTCTATCACCGTTCCGTCCATCAATCTCATCGTTACATTGTCACCAACATAACACCTCTTAGGTACGAACTCCTTTCGTACGATCACATGACTAGCAACCAAAATCACGGAGTGCCTTGGCAGGCGACATCCGTTCACTGTCCCATAAAGCTAGCAGGCATTCGACACGGGGTTCCTCTGTCTACTGCGAGTCCAAATGCGGCGTCGTTCTCTTCATCACCCATTTGTTTACTGGAACCACTCTGTCCTCTACCACTACTGTTGAAATATGGAGGGGCTCTACAATCTCTAGCGAGATGCCCACTCCTCTGACACTTGTAGCCAAGTGACCACAGCCTAGGTTTCACTGCTACTGGGACGTTGGATCTGTTTGTCGCTGTTTCCGCTGTTGCTCTTATCTCCATTGCTTGTTGGTCTCGATCTGTGTTGGTCATTACTTTTATGGTTACTATTCGTAAATAACCACTCTGTGCTCACGCTCTAAATTATTATTGTTGTGACCACGCTTTATCAGCGTGATTATATGATTCGTGCGTTGACTTATTAGTTACGAATTTTAAATGATGAGCTTCCATATAGCCCTCTGAACTAACTATAATCTCCTCCGGTATCTTCTTCTTTGTTTCCCTCAGGTAAGTAGCAAGTTCTTTCGGGACAGTATTTAAATACTTGTCGACTGAGAAAAACTCAATAAGATCTTCTGGTGTCATCGTTGCGTTTGCTTCGGTAATCCACTTCCTCAGAGCTTCAATAATTTTCTGTAGGTACACCCTAGGGTTATCATCCTCTGTAGGACTCATATTCTTGTATTTGGCGCCGTACCCACTTTCTGTGAGACCGTACCTTGTTAACAGAGCTCTTTTTAGGTTATCATAATTCTTTAGCTCTTCAACAGACAAATTGTTGAATACTTTAACCGCCTTACTCGTAAGGAATGACCCTAAAACTAACGCTTGCTTTTCCTTAGGGATGTCATTTGCCTCCGCTTGTTTTTCGAACATTAGCAAGTACTCCTCTATATCATTTAGTTTCTCATCAAAGAATGGAAGCTTTAACTTCGGGTATTTATTAACATAGGAAGTGCTATGGCTGCTTTGAGTGCTTGACGAAGCTACCGTTGGCGTCAAGTTGACGTGCCGTATCATCAGCGTCCTAGCTTCATCGTCAGCATTCTCTCCTCTGCTTCTCTTGCATCTTTCTCTGCCTCTAACTTCAACTCTTTGAGCTTCAGCCTCAAGTGCTAACTTTTTCTCCTCCAAAGCAGCAGCTAATTTCTTTTCCTCCAAAGCAGCAGCTAATTTCTTTTCCTCCAAATCAGCAGCCATCTTCCGTTGATCGCGCGCGCAGTTTCTTGAGCCATCCTATCTTTTAATGCAGCAGCAAGTTCCTTACCCGATAAACCCAATGACTTACACAACTCTACAAATTCAGTATTAGAAGCCATTGTTATAATAGTTTTACTCAAAACTACTTACAAAACAAATTATTTGACAACCAGTCACTTTTTAGCGCACGAATCACAATCACGTTTTCTACAAAAATTTCTAAATTTGCTCCCACTGATACACGCAGGAAAACAAATTTCTTACAACAAAATCAAAGATGTATATATATATATATACATAATATATATATATATATATATATATATTATATATATATATATATTATATAATTATATATAATATATCTATTATATATATATAGTAATATATATATATATAATATATATAATATATATATATATATATATATATATATAATATATATACAGGTTTTAAAACATTCGTAGTAAAAATTGCAAAATATCTTGTGGGAAAATAGGTATTTTCGAGCCCTAGACCCAAGGCGAGTAAAAGTCCGAGATTCACGCCAATCACTTATTTTCGCTTCAACGCAACTTTGCAAATTTTAACATCCCTAAAGTAAACAATATTAATGAATATATATATATTATATATATATATATATATATATATATATATATTATATATATATAATATGTATTTCTCTATTTTACTATATTCACATATAAATAACTATAGTGCTCGATGTACATAATACAGTACTGGCACAATTATTATGGATTTTTCAAAAAATTTCAAATTTTCAACAAAAGGGTAAAAAAAATAAAGTTAATTGATAAAAAAAACATTTATTTGGGTGCTATATGATGGTGTTGTATATGATATATTGTTTAATAAGCAGTTTGGCCACCTTTTGCATGAATAAGTGCTTTAACACGTCTTGGCATGCCAGTGATCAAAGTTCTGCACATTTCTTGAATTCGCGGAGATCGAAACCAAACTTCAATAAGACGTTCTATAAGTTGTTGTTTGGTCGTAATGGGCTGTTTATGTATTTCATCCTTGAGTATGCACCATAAACTCTCTATAGGATTCATGTCTGGAGAATTTCCAGCCCATGGGAGCACCTGAACGCCATTTTCTGTGCACCATTTCTTCACCGATTTTGCAGTATGGCATGGAGCAGAGTCTTGTTGAAATATCCAAGGACTTTCACCATACCATTCCCTTATTTGAGGTAACAAACGACCTTTAAGTACCTCTATGTACTTAAATTGGTCCATGGTTCCATCAACAATGTGTAAACGGCTTGTTCCATGCACAGAAATAGCTCCCCACACCATGATTTTTGTTGGAAATTTTATTGTTTTCTTCAGACATTGAGCTAAAAATTCTTCACCAGCTCGTCTTCGAACAGTCTGAACACGGTCATCAAGTACTGCGATGGTTGATTCGTCAGAGAAGACTACCTACATGAAAAAAGAAAATATACAGTTCATACAGTCAAGAG
Organism: Trachelipus rathkii; assembly: GCA_015478945.1. Lineage (NCBI taxonomy): Eukaryota > Metazoa > Arthropoda > Malacostraca > Isopoda > Trachelipodidae > Trachelipus > Trachelipus rathkii. The sequence continues at coordinate 10,291 of JABUQX010061672.1, forward strand.
AACTAACTACCTACATGAATATAAATAATATACAGTACAGTTAAAAAAAATACTGTCACAGATACTGTAACAGAAAATATTCCTATATCCACTAATAAATTATTTTTATGCACCACAACTTCTAATAATAATTAATGATCTTTTGTCCAATACAAGTTAACTATAGATGTGTCATTCTTACCTTTTCCCATTGCTCGGAAGTCCACTCAACATGGTTCTTAGCCCAGGCATAACGTGTCTTCATCATCATCTCTGTAAGTCGAGGCTTCTTTCTCGGGCGATACGCTTTCAATCCAACTTCCAAAAGCCTCTTGTTCACTGTTCTTCGGGCAAGAATAACACCCTCCGCAGCCAGTTGAAAAGAAATCTGTTTGCAAGTTAATCTTCTGTTAAGAAGAGCCTCTTTTATTATCTTTCTATCCATTCTAGGAGTTGTTTTACGTTTCCGACCACATTTTCCAACCCTACTCGAGTTCAAATTTTGACTGTTTTCCATTTTCTTTTTAATATTGCTAACTGATTGAGTTGATACATTCAATTTTTTGGCTATTTCTTTCTGTTTTAGCGTACCTACACTTAATAGAACATTTATTTGTCCAACTTTGCGTGGACTCAAGTCCTTAAATTTACCCATTTTCTAAAGTTTCTAAATAGCATAGATTTGTTAAAAAATATAAAGACAAAGTCTATTTTTATAAATCACATCTGGGAACAATACATATTACTGCAAAAATAAAAATTAAAAGTCTATAAGAGGCAGAAAATTCAACTTCACAAAGCCAAACTAATACACAGAATGATTTCGTCAAAATCTCGTGCGCGGACTAATACACGTGGGTCCAAGTTATTTCTACAGTGTTGCCAGATTTACTCGAATATTAGACTAAAAGTCTCTAAAAATTAATGTTTAATAGTTGTTCGGTGCTATTGTATAAAAATAAAATGATTGCAATAATTTAAATACATTTTGTTGACCATTTTGTTGAAAATTTGAAATTTTTTGAAAAATCCATAATAATTGTGCCAGTACTGTATATATATATATATATATATATATATACATAATATATCAATATCACTCATATTAGTATATATATATATATATATATATATTATATATTTAAAAATTATTTATATATATATTTATATATATATATATATATATATATATATATATATATACTATATATATATATATATATATATATATATATATATCTATATAGTATATATAATTATATATATATATATAAATATATATATATATATATATTTTAATAAAAGCATAAAATATAAGTATCAAAATTATACCAGTGTTTTAATTGTTTCCAGATAATAAGTATTGTAATACGCATAAAATCAAATATATGCAATCTCAACAAAATGAATAGCTCAATGGGCTATATTGACAATCAACATGCAATATTAATATATATCCCAGATATTAATATTGATGAGCAATACTTAAACAGTGCATATTACGCTATATATCCCAGATGTTAATATTGACGACAATACTTAAACAATTATATCTAGCACAGGTCTTAGCAAAACAATTACAAGTGAATGACTCTGTGCTCTAATATTCAGCAAAAATGGCAAAATAAATTCACAACAAGCAATTCAATGACAACGAATAAGGACTGGGTGGTTATAAAATAAAATCCCGAGACAGGAACGCCCAATTTAAATGTAATGGGGTGGTTGAAAAGATAATAAATTGTAATGTCATAAACTTACTCTTCTAGCAGATAAATAATTCCTTGGCCAGGCCCCCGTGACAAGACAACCAACCAATACTTTCTAAGATTCTCGAGCCTCTATCGTATCAGTATCCAGACCTCCTGTTGAATAAGTTATCGGCCTGTGCAATATTGCAATGCAATTCTATACTCAAAACTCACCAACGTATCTCCCTGAAGGTCTTTCAAGTGAAACAACGGTCGAACGGGTTCTTTGTTTTATATGAGAACCAGCCAGTCAATAATACTCGTTATCAGTGAATTTACCTGTTGTAATGATCAATGTTTTGATCATGAAATCAGTGTCTTTGAGACCTAATATAATAGTTAACTGAATATTTAAATAAATAAGAAAGCAAACTACTTTTGGAAACAACTAAGAAAAACCACTGGAACAATTTTAAAAAATACTTTAATAAAAAAAAATAAAATATATACTGCCTTTTTACAAAATGAATTAAGCTTTACAAATCCGTGAATATATAGATAAATGTCCAAGGATATTTATTTATATACGCATGCATATGTAAGCTGCAGTACCAGATGATATTGTTTTATGCTTTAAAATAATCTCTTGCAATATAAATTAGTGACCATATATATATACATGCAGTATGTATATTATATGTGCATCAATATATATATACAAACAACTATTAACTTACAACAAAATTATTCTAACAATAAATTTATATAGATTCTCGTCCATATATATTTATATGCATAAAATACACAAATATATATGTGCAAAAATGTATATAAATGATTTAAAATATATTAATAAAAACGTATAGACTGACCGATATTAACTTCAATCTTAAACTTTGACTTGGAAAATCATACAAAACTGAATTTACTAAAGGTGTCGATTCGTCAGTATGAACAAATAGTATAGAATCAGCTGTTACATTTATAACTGTGCTTGCAATGCAAAAGTTGCCTATTCGTAATTAAATATCCTTTGTTGAAGACAAATAACAAACATTAAAATATTAACCAAATATTAAAAAAAATATAAATAGTGAACTTTTAAATGCTTTATATTTATTACAAAATATATTGGCATCGACACTTGAGAAATGTTAATTATAATAAATAAAAGCTTACCTGCAGTCGATATATGGCAACCCTATCGAATGCAAAAATTCTTACAAATACCTAACGCAGACGATATTTTTTGGAAATTTACAGACACGAGAAATATAAAATAATCACAATTTCTTTGAGAAACACAAACTTAATTACATTAACTATTAAAATATATAATACAACAATATCACAACTTTGAAAATTATGTCACCATATTAATTTAGAATAAATACTAAATTTACTTTTGCAATAAATTACAAACAATGCACTTCTGCTTACAAAAAATAAATTACTAACATATAAATACAATTGATCGATATATACATAAGGCACGTAAGTACCAACACATCTTGAGACGACAACAATAAGAGCGGAAAAAAGTCCTTAATTATGACTGACCTTAGGTTTTATACCAGCCTGAGTAGTCTAAACTACGACCATTAGCCAATTAAAAACAACTAAGAATAGTAGGTCAAATGTTATATATATTAATCAATTAAAACAGTAGAAAAAATATATACATGACGTCTGAAGAATGGGCGGTTGGTATTTCTTATGATATTGCAATATTTCTCAAGAAATAACAATCTCTCATCCCATTCAGAATAAAAAAACTAACGATAGTTGGAAGTTTATCGCGCCCCACGCTAAATTTAATCAAATATTGCAATTTATTCTGATTTTAAGAAAATCAAATTATTTTTTATGCTTATTTATAAAAATACAACAATTTTTGGATATCTAAATAGAGCTACGTGCGATTTCCATTATAAAAGAATAAGATTATATTATATATATATATATCTTATATATATATAGTATATATAGTATATATATAATATATATATTATAATAATTATACGCTTTTTTTCTTGACATCGCTTTAACATAAATATTAATAACAATAATAATAAAATATAATAATAATAATAATAATACATAATAATAATAATAAATAATAATATAATTATATAATACATATAATAATAATAATAATAATATAATAATAATAAAGCATCAATAGCAACCACCAATGATAAATCAGATTTTAGATTTTAAGAGTAAGGCTCATAAAACGAGTTCTCATTGGTGCTTTTTACCAATACAAAAGGCCCCCTTTTTTTTTTATATGTTCCTCATATATATTACATTTATATTAAATATATATCCAACAGTTTGGACTTGGCTCGCGGTATACATGAGAATATATGGGGGATAAAAAGGGACATTGCTAATAGCAATATGGAACTTTACTATACAAAACAAACAAAATGGAACTTAATTTATTAACTTCATGTACACTTGCGTTACAATATATATATATATATATATATATATAATATATATAATATATATATATATATATAATCTGAATATATATATGACTATATATATATACTATTTAGTTTTATTTTATTATATTTCATTTTGATCTCTTTGTTACATATAAATATTATTTGATTCGATTTTGAAACCTAAATGTTGATTCGTTTTAATAACAAGAATGAACGTCGAATAATCGTTGAATATACACTGAAAAATTCGATAAACAGTTTATTGATGTTTGATTTTAGTTACGCTTATTTGAAATTTTAATCAACTCGTTGCCAAGTTCTTTGATCTAAAACCTTTAAATCAAAACATCAACACACCTCGTTTATATATATATACATATAGGTTTATATATATACATATATTATATATATATATATCTATATATTATATATTATATATATATATATATATATAATATATATATATATATATATTATATATATATTAGAGAGAGAGAGAGAGAGAGAGAGAGAGAGAGAGAGAGAGAGAGAGCGAAGAGAGAGAGAGAAGAGAGAGAAGAGAGAAGAGAGAGAGAGAGAGAGAG
>JABUQX010061672.1:20000-39227 GCA_015478945.1 Trachelipus rathkii
ATATAGTTATATATAATATTATATATATATATAGTATATATATATATATACTCGCTTAACTAATAACTAGCCCTAATTTTTTAGATAAAAATATATAATGAGCAATTTTTCAATTCTCCCTCAACTCAATAAATACAGTGTTGAAAATATTCAGCCCCATAATGATGAGATTTCTATAAATCATAAGAAAAATAAGCAAAGATAATTGCTTTTTTTCTTCTCAACTAAAATATATAAAAACTCTTTGCTTCAGTTCTGAGGAAGATTAATAAATTTTGTACTAAAAACATCAAGAGAATCTCCTTATGAATTCTCCCCATGAACCTCCTTCAAGTAGGTAATAGCGTACCCAGCAACAAATTTAACACAACACAACAATAACAACAACAACAAACAGCACAAACAACACAACCACACCACCAATACAAACAATCATACAACATAACAAACAACAACAACAACAACAACAACAACAACAACAACAACAGCAAGAACAGCATCACAGTTTATGTTTATCATTTTATCACGACTCCCGAAGGAGCTATTAAAAAGATATTAGAAATTAAAATATTTTGAGAAAAAAATAATAATAATAATAATAATAATATAATAATAGATAATAATATAATAATCAATAATTAATATAATAATAAAAATAATAAATAATTAATAATAATAATAAGTAATAAATAAAAAAATAATAAATAATTATAATAATAATAAATTATAATATAATATAATAATAAAATAAAAATAATAAATAATATATAAAATATCAATATATAAAATATAATAATAAACAATAATAAAAATTCTTATTATTGAGAAAAAAATTAAAAATAATAATAATATAATAATGAACAATACTATAATAATATAATAATAATAATAATATAATAATAATAATAATAATAATAATAATAATAATAATAATAATAATAATAATAATAATGAAAATAATAATAATAATAATTATTATAATAATAAAAGAAATAAACAGACAAGCAACAAATTTAAATAAACAGAATAAAAAAATTAAAAAATAAATAAACGTAAATAAATTAATAAAAAAAATCTCAAATAATATTTTCAGAATATATTATGCTATGTATTTACATGTCAATTCACACAATAATTATAATTAATGAACTAAAACTGAACAAGTCCCAAATTATAAAAATAATGAGTATAATGTAGAAATACAAGAGTATATAATATTATTATAATATATAGTATATATATATATATAATATATATAATTTATTTATATATATATATATATATTATAGTATATAATATATATATATATATTAATATATATATATATATATATTATAATCTATATTATATTTCTATATATTAATATATATATTAAAATATAATATATAAATAATTATGATAATAAAAGGCGAACACTGCCAAAACTCCATACATGGGTGAATTAACAAGATGGTCGTATTCTCAACTTTATTCTAAACGTTTCGATTGTCAATCCTCCTCAGTAGACTAAATAATAAAAATTAAAAGCATGATTAATATTAGTGAAATGTAACGTTAAACATGAGCAATTATGACTATAAGGATACTTTATAAATTTAAATATAAAATAATAAATCAAAAATAACAGAATGAAAATAAAATAAAATGAAAATCATGAAAAATACTATTAATGACTAAGAAATGACAATTAAAAAATAATAAATAGTTATACCATATTACTAAAATAAAAAATGAAAACTCAACCACACTCGAAAAATAAATACCTAAAAAATCACCATATAAATAAAAATATCTAAAATAATAATTTCATAAGGATAACTAATATAAATTTGTCATTATCTAATAAATAATAATCACGAAAATGAAACATACCATAATAATATAACTAATGTAACTAATATACCCACCAACGCAACCTTCCAAGGATTCCTGGCATTATTAGAAAGATATAAAAGATAAAACTATTTAACGAGAATAGTGGGTTGTTTTATCAAATCGTGTGTAGTTGGGCAGAGCTTGAAGTGATAGAACGGGACGAGGAATGTGTTATAAAAAAGAATCTAATGATGCGACTTTCCTTAATGATTAAAAGGTTCAAGATGATAAAAAATTGTTACAATGGGATGATCGTGTTTGGAAGCAATGTCCCGATGCTGAGTTCCGGTTGGTGTAGGAGGCCCGTTCTGAACGAGATACCTTTATTCTTCATTCTGATACGTGGTTGAAGGAGGTTTCCGCCTATTACAGGCGTACAGCTGTCACACTGACATTATACATCGACCATGAGATAATATCTGGAAGCAATTGTGGGATACACGTTCATTTAGGTGAAAAAAGATACTTAGCTAAAGGATTAAAGACAAATAATTTTGAAATCTTATAAGTGGGTAGGCAGGTCAAGAATTTTCCTAAGCACGATTTTAGTTAGATCTGTTGGTTTTGGGCCGAGAAAGGATTTTGAATAAATTAAGTTAGGAGCTAAGAGGTGAGAGTTTTAGGAGAGGCAGGCGAAAGATCATGAGAGAGAATCTATATCAAACATGTAGGGGAAAGATTCCGACAAAGAAGTTCCTTAGATAGCACTTCTGAATGAAACCGGTCCAATCCTGACAAGCATAATAGCCTTGATGACCCGATCCATCAGAACTAAAATAAAACACCTATTAAGTTTGTAAGCGTAGGGAATAAGCTGAAGAAGTAGTACCCAGGATTTAGTAGAGGAAGGCTCTACGATAATGTAAGAGCGATGATTATAAGAGCATAGACAGAAGACAATATTGCTGTGAGACCATATCGATAGTAATCTAAGAAGAAGGCGTCTGTTGATTTCTAGTTCATGGTGATTTTAATAATTTGGTGTTCTATTGTAAAACGTCAAAATGTAGCAGGGTTGTGATGATCTTTCTGAAATATGATTGATAGCACGTCGAGGTACTGCGTAAAATAAGGGTTTGAAGAGGGGTGGGAACTGTTCCACAAATAGGCTTCAGTGATAGTAGTGAGATAAACTCTTTGCAAAGGCTGGCCGAGCGGTGACCCCATCGCCAGGCCACGATCTGTTGGTGAAAAGTTGTTAAAAAGACGATGGTGTCTTCCGTGCCAATTTAGAAGTTTTTGCACTGAGATAGATACGAAAATTAAATTTTAATTAGGATCCTATTCATTGGCAGTAAATATTGTTAAAACATGACTTGAGTATAATGTCTGATAAGTTTTCAACAAATTGGGGGATGTTTTGTGTATAGGATCTAATCAAAACTGCCATAAACACTATCGAAAGACAAACAATTTAATTTATCTAAAATCCCCTTTTCGGCCCCCAAACCTACAGATCTTACTAAATCTTCTTAGGAAAATTCTTGACTCTGCTACCACATATATTCAAACTTATTTCGTCTATCCTTTACAGATCGTTTATCACCTTAAAGAGCGGACTCTCAAATTGCTTCGATCCATGTTCGTTTATAAATATAAGTGTGCAGACTGTCACGCCATTGCTACAGTGGGGAACCTCCCTTACAACGGTCAGATTGAAAACATATAGTGGTAGCTCGTTTCAGAAGTCTCCCATAACACCAACCGAAACAAGATCACAATTCCGGGACAATGCGTTCCAAATAGATCATCCCATTTAAATCATAATAATTTCTCAATCTTACCTTAATCCATTAAATGAAGGTCCAGTGACATAGAATTTTATTAACACAGTCCCGTCCCTCTAAATACACTTAAGCCCTGCCATTACCCACACGATTGGATAATAAGACCACTCCCATCGAGTTACATACGTTAAAATTCATTTATGCTCTGCATAAGTATCGCATCTCCTACGATCTGCTGGAAGTAGTTTGGTGGTTAATAATAGTTACTCTATTTATATTATAAGTAGATATGTTGTCATTTTCTGATAATTATGTATTATATTTATTGTATTATTTATTATATTTATGATTATTAATTATTTATTAATTATCTATTATTATTTATTATTATTTATTATGTGATTATTATTTTATTTTTTATTCCGTGTTTAATATTCATTTTATTTTTATTTTATTACTATATACTTATTATTATTTTTAATTGTATTTCTTTAAAACTTTTTATATATCTTTCATGAGTTATCATTTTTAATTTTATTTTTTCATTTACTGTTTATTTTTTATTTATTATTTTATATTTTTAATTTTATCATCCTATTATATAGCAAATTAGTTATGTTTAAACACGAACCTACCTAATTTTAATCTTTTTATTTATTTTAATCTACTGAGGATGGATTGGTACAATCGAAACGTTTAGAATTAAAGTTGAGATAGGACCATTTGTGAATTCTACCCATGTATGGAGTTTTGTTGGCAGTGTTCGCCTTTATCATTAAGATTAGATTCCCTAGAAATCAATATATTTCTCATATATTACGAAATCGCTACAACAATGCTGTTCTACGAAACTACCGTAACCTGGAGAAATTTAGGAAGAACCTAGCCAAAGCAGAATTGGACCTTCACTTCCTCACAGTTTGCAAGGGATATAAGTTTACACCCAAATTTATGAGGTTTAGGTTATATAGGAAAATACTTAAATAATAGTCTCTCTATAAGATAAAACGTTAACTTCTGTTAACTTTAGCTTGAAATCAATATTCAAGCAACGCTAATAAATATAACATTAGAAATACGGAACTTAACAAACTCGCTTAAACAGGCTGCCGTTTCATACCGTCCGTACTTTACATCATTTGCAGGTCACCTTATTAACTAATCTAAATCGAATCTTTGTTGCATCTCTACTAAAACCGATACATGAACGCAAATTGTTCACGCAACCTTGCGCTAAAAATATAACAATACGCTAAAATTGATCCTCGATGCGCATATTCAATCTTAGTAAGTAGAATCTGTCCCTCGGATAGAACACGTATCCTGCACTTGGTCTTGAATTATAACTCCCTTCATTTACAACTTAATTTTTATCAATTATTTTTTTGCCAATTGAAAGAATGTACACAGTGACTGAACTTTACACATTCGAAACTCGAAAGTGTATTCTAGAGATGCCCATTCATAATATTGTAATCTGTCGCTAATACGATTTTTATAACTTTAAAGGACACATAACTTTCTCCCTCCGTCTAAACGTAGGATTTTTAACCTTAACTCTTGACTGACTCATCCAGTAAATATATACGAGTACAAGGAATCAAGACAGACGAGCGGTATATGTGGTACCCTGGAACAGAAAAATAAACAGGTATGATTACACTAAAAATTGACTCATCTTATTTCTGATACCTCTATTTAAAATTCTCAATATTGATCCTTTCAAACACAAGATCAAAATTGAAAACTAAAATAACAGAAAATTAGGAAACTAAAATCCCTGAATGCTATTACCCCCTGAATTCGATCTCTGTAATCTCTGTACAATCCGAAGAATCCATTATGGTCTCCAATCCAGAATACCTAAACCTAACAACCGACTCGTCCCATTTTTATACAGCCAGCAATTCCCTACTACAACGTCGTAAATTTTAATTCTTACCCATCAAACCATCAACAACAACCTCTTCACGATCAAGATCATTCACTTCATTGAAGAGTATGAGGGGTTGTCTTCGGTCTAGTGTTTCAATGCAGTTTGATATAGAGTCCCTATATCACACAAACATACCCAATGGTAATACTAATCAAGCATCTAATCAGACCTCCATTTTACCAATAATAACATTACTCCATATAGATCCTCTCCTAAAGTTCTAATTTACGTACTACTCAGTTCAAAAACTTCTACACATGGCCACGGAAGACACTCATCTTCCTTTTACAAATTCCTTCACCAACAGCTGATGGCATGCAAGGGCTCTACCCGTTCCGGCCAGCCTTTCAATCTGCTTTTTTCACACGATACATGAAGCTATTTGGTTGGAACAGTGCTCACTCACGTCCTTACAATACCCTTATTTTAAACCCAGCAGATACCTCTCCGACGATTGCTTCATCAATCAATGACAATCACACCTGCACAATTTTTTAGGACACTATTTAACATAAACACCCAAATATTAAATTCAAAACCATGGACTAGAAACCAACAGACGGCTTCCCTTCTTTAAATGTAAACATCGAACATAACAACCAATGGCCGCTTGCGTAACCTCTAACATATCGTAAGCCTCCTCTCTCCTATCCTGGTCTAACTTCATCACTTCATTAACCTACGCTTCAAAACTAATAGTATATTTAAATGTCTGATTGATGTTGTGTATTTCCTGGGAAATTATCTACTTTACCGGAATTGCCTTTTCAGGACCTTTATGACGGCAGTCTGATATATCCCCTACATGTTTGATAAGATTCCACTCTATTTGGACGACATCTTTTCGTCCTCAATACTCTCATCCTCTTACACTCCTGAACACTTTCAATTTATCCTCCAATAATATCCCTCTTCTACGGCCCCCAAACCACAGATCTACTAATCTCTTAGAAAATCTTGACCTGCCTACCACAGTAGATCAAACTTATATCGTTCTAATCCTTAGCATAAGTTGCTATTTTTTTCCCTACCTAAAACGGATTCCCAAATTGCTCGATCGTATGGTGTATAAAATATCGGTGCAGACTGCACGCCGCTACATAGGGGAAACTCCCTTCACTCACGATCAGAATTTGAAAAGCATAAGGTATATTCTCGTTCCAGAACGGGCCTCCCATACACCAACCACCCGGAAACATCAGCAATCCGGGACGATTGCGTTCCAAAAACCAGATCATCCCATTGTAACCAAAATATTTTCATCTTGAACTTTAATCCATATAAAGAAACGTCGCATCAAGAACTCTTTACTTTAACAACAGTCTCCGTCCCCTCTAAATATCACTTCAAGCTCTGCCAAACTACACACGATTTTGTATAAAACAACCAAACTATCTCGTTACATAGTTTAATCTTTTATGCTTTCTGCAATAATCTTGCTTTTCTCGAGCTTTGTTTGCCTAAGTGTTTTGGATGGTTACATAATTTACTTTATATATTGTGAATGTTGTCATTTTTCCATTATTATTATATATTAAATTAATTATAGATTAATTATTATTAATTCTATTAATATTATATATATATAATTATTTATTATGGTGATTATTTTATTTTATTTTTATTTCCCGTTTTAATTATTCATTTTTTATTTTTTAGTATACCCTATAACTTTTATATTTTTTTAATTGTCATTTCTTAATCATTAATATGGTATTGTTCATGATTTTTCCTTTTAATTTTTATTTTTTCATTTCTGTTTATTTTTATTATTATATTATATTTTACTTTTTCATACCTCATTATTAAGTATATAGTATTGTTAACGTATACTACTTAATTTTACATCTAGTTTTAAGTTTTATTTTTTTCTAATCTGAGGATGGATTGACAATCCGAAAACGTTAGAATAAATTGAGCATACGAGACATACTTGTAATGTCATCATGTATGGAGTTTTGTGGCATTCGCTGTTATAGATATAAGATTAGATTCTAGAACTCAATATATTTATCTTATATCATTAATATAATGTTATATATCATATATATATATATCACCTATATATATATAATATATATATAATTATATATATATAATAATATATATAAATAATACTATATGTATCTATATATTATATATAATATAATTAATAATATAGATTATATAAATTAAAACCAATATATATATTTAGTATATATTAATATATTTAATTTATATATATATTCTAATAATATATTTTATATATATAATATAAGTATATATATATGTATATTAATATATTATAATTAATATAATATATACTATATATATATATAATATATATAAAATACATATCAAAATACAGTCTTCGTTCGTAGGTTTATATTATATATATAATATAATATATAAAAATATATATATAATATTATATATATATATATATAAAATATAATATAATATATATATATATATATATATATACTATATATATATATCACACATAATATATATATATATATAATATATATATTAGCGGTAATAAAAATATAAATAAAAAGATTCTTTCCATCAGATATTTCTTTACTGACTCAATTCACTGGGATATAGAAATATATACGAAAATATTTAAAAATTGAATTATATATTAATTATATATTATAAATATAATAAATTAATAATATATATAAATATATACTACTTATATATATAAATATAATATAATATATATAATATATATTATATATATATATATAAACCTTAATTCTCTTTTGCAGGGTTCGAACGATCCCTACGCAGTTGTAATGAGACTGTTCTAACCACTTAACACGATGATGCTTAATTAGATTATCTTCGGAAAGAATTTTTTTCTCTCAAAAGCCAATCCGGTCAATCTTTGAGACGATGACCTTGACAAACTAATGCTCAACACATCAGGTCAATGCAGAAAAATACCCCACCCTATAATTTCTTATGGAATAACAGGAATAAGAATTTTTCCCAAAGTTGAATATTTTCTCTTAAAGCTTCACGTGTCAAGTTGTAAATAACTTGTATCACCATAGATGTGCTCCGGTCTACGAAAACCCAAAGAGAATATAAGAGATACTTTATTTAAACTAGAGCGTAAATTAGCACGATATATATATTAATAAAGTATATAATAATATATATTACCAAATAATAAACATAATTATATTATATACCTATATATATATAATTATATTCATATATATATGTATATATTATATACCATATATATATATATACTAATATATTATAATATATGATATATATATATAATTATAATTATTATATATAAATGATATATAAATACATATATAATATATTATCTATATATATATAATCAATAAACTATATATAATACATATTATATTATTATTTATTTATTAAAAGCTATAAATATGATAATATATAATATCTATATATAAAATATTATATATATATCTTTAATATATATATATATATATACATATATATTATATATATAATATATATATATCATATATATATATTTATATAATAATATAATATATATATTATATATATATTAATATATATATTAATTTAATATATACAGAGTTCAAGGATAGCAACTAAGATGTATAAAGAGAAGAAGGATGACAGCACAGCTTTGTTCTTTTTACTGCAAAATGACATTAGAAGCAAAAGAAGAAAACATAAATGCTCCCGTTTTTATTCCGTGAAAGTGTTTAAATTAATTTAGCAAATAACTTAGATAATTTGATAGATTAGTTAAATTAATTTTACGTTAATATTAGATAAATAATGTTACATAGATAATTTAGATAGATTTTGATAATCTATGTTCCAAATAAGACGATCTGTAATTCCTTAAAAATTATCAAATCCTAACCTAACCATACTACCTTAACCTAACCTAACCTAACTACTACCTAATAACTAAACTAGAACCTAACTAACGCTCATGGTAACAATTCCTAGCAAGCAATAATGAAACATGGGGTATTTATTTTAACCCTGAAGGGAAAGTATAGTTAGATATGAACTTCAGTGCTAGGAGAATGCCTTGGTTTGTGTCCTGCACACCTAATAGAATCCCTTCCACTGAAGTAATAATTATTTTATGGGAAGCCAAAGAAGTACCAAAGACATAGTCAGATTTAAAGATCTTAAATTGGTGATACATTCGCTGAATAAGCTTTAAGAATCTTTTAAAGATTTTTTACCATGAACAAAATCTGAAAAGCCTTTTGAACAAACATTTATAGAATTAGGCTGAGGCTTAGGTATTACTTACGTTACCTATGTCAATATATAGTATAAATATCAAATATATATATAATAATATATATATATTATATATTATAATATATATTATATTATTATATATATTATATATTATATATATATATATAATATAATATATATTTAGTATATATAATAAACGGATGATGAAGAATATAACTACATCTAGTATATTATATATATAATATATATATATTTAATATATTATTATCAATATAATATATATTATACTATAATATATTTATGATAAAAGATTTAAACATTACAGAATTCTATACAAAAATCGTTTATCCATCTTTCGTTAACTCCTTAAGAGATTCATGCTATAATGAAACGTGGATGGTTTTTTAGCATCAATTTTTTATAAATGCAAAAAAAAAAAAAAAAAAAAAAAAAAAACAAAAAAAAAAAATCTTAAAGTTGATTTATTATATCCTAAAAAAAAAAAATCTTCTGACTAAGCAGACATCAAAATTCGTCAACCAGTAAATTGATGATAGATAAACAGTTAAAGTCATGTATTTTATATTAGGAAAAAAAAAAAAAAATTTAAGTTTTTCTACAAAATAATTGAAGTTTTTTAAAAGTTGAAAGCATTCTGCTCGCACCATTAGACGAAGCTTTTTAAAAAATATAAAAATTACTACCCCCTTTTATTTTACTTCCAATTTTCTGGGAAAAACTGAAAATATAATTTGCTAACACTATTTAACTTCTAGCTACATATTTGGCAAATTTAAATTTGAAATCTACAAGAAATAACACATAAAAAAGCACTTTCTCTCTCCGTTCACATATAAATTATGTTAGCTTTGATAAAGCTCCTTACACGGACGTGTACACGTCATATATATATAATTACTATATATATATATATATAATATATATATTATACTTATATAATATATAATATATAATATAAATCTTTGTATGACTATCCATCAAAAAAAATGTGTATCTGTTGTGCCGATCTAGTAATAGGATTAATTATATTTTATAATTATAATATATAAATATGAAGAAATTAGATAAGCTAATATATATTATATAATAACATATAAGATATATAATATATAAATATATATCATATAGTAATATATATATAATAATTATATATAATATATAATAACTATAATATATAATCATATATTATAATATATATATATATATATATCTATATATAATATATATTATAATTTATAGATATTATAATATATAAATCTATATATATATATTATATATATTATAAATATATATATATATATATATATAAATAATTCTATATATATATATATATTATAGTGTATAATCAAAGCAATTTTCCGCCGAGTTTAGTATGTATAATAATAGAAGGCCTAAATATTAATACAATTAAAACTGCAGAATATATTTGACAAGTATTTACAGGTCTTCATAAGATGTTAGAAAACGTTAGCTTTTCGATCCTTAATTTTCTGGACCCTCTTCAGACGTTGTTTTTTGAAGACAAATAAAACTTAATGAAATTTTGTCAATTTAGTATATATTGTTAAATTAGAGAAGATAGTTATTTTCAAATTAAATATTCAAATCTCATTTTCTATATCTCTCAATATATTATACACAATATTATTAATAAATTAACCAAAATTCATATAAAATTATCATAAATTAGTCAATCAAATAACAACGTCTAAAGAAGGAATCGCAGATAAAATAAGATCGAAATCTCACGTTCACAGAACATCATCATGAAGCCCCATCGTAAATACTTTTAAATATATTCTTGCAATTTTATTGATATTAATATTTAATACATCGCGCTTATACTATACTCATAATAAATATATAAGAATATATTATAATATAATAAATATATATTAATATATATATATATATTATATATATAATATATATACTTGAAATAATAATATAATTATATATATTATATATATATATATATCTATTATATAAATTATATGAATATATATATATATAATATATATAATACATATAGAATATATAAAATATATATATATATATAAATATAGGTATATATATAACTATATAATATAATATTATAATATATAATATATATATATAATATATATATTATATATTATATATAATATAACCTACATTATACATCTAATATATTATCAGTATAATAGTGCTACCCCACTTATTGTCCATTCTTTCGGCCTACCTCTAACTATATATAACTATAATATATATTATATATTAATTATATAATATTATATTATATAATATACTAATTATATAGTATATATATATATATATATATATATTATATATATACTATATTAAATATATATAATATATGTTCTTCTCTAGTAGTTTTCAAATGATAAATTGTATGTATCTGAATATAATATATAATATAAATTAAATATTATATAGTATATATAACTATTATATATAAATATATATTAATAAATATATATAATATATAAATATATTGATATATATATATATATAATATATATATATAGATATATATTATATTATTATATTTTATAGAATATATCAGTAGGCGACTCCCTGCCACTCGTAGCTATCGTGCTCAGCAAGAGTTTGACATTTTAGAACGATCTAATTTTTGCAAGATTTCATCATGTACGATAAATTTTCTATTTTTTGAGAAAGTTGGCGAAATAATTGAAATTATTACATAAAAAATATAAAAGATTATTCAAAATTGAAACGAAAAAGGGAAAAATAGCCGCATTTTATAGTTTTTAACACTTAAAAGGCATAGAAAATCCGTGCCCAAAGCAATTTGCGGATATCGTATCTGTGAATTTAAATAAAATGTTTAATAAATGATAATTTTTAAATCCTACTACTAGACATATAATATTTATAAACAAATATATTATAATTAAAGTATAAAATAAGCCTAGAAATTACTAAAAACTTTAAAACAATAATGAGAAGACAGGATACTGAAATTTATTTTAGGTTATCATTAGATGAACAATGAACCGTTAATTAAATAAGGAGCATGTTTTAACGTAGTACTCAACTATTTAATTATATATATATATTATATATATAATAATATATATTAATGATATTCATATATATATATTATATATCTACTATAATCATATATAATATACTATATATAAGTTATATATTATAATATATATTATATATATATATATATATCTATATTATAGAGTAATATATATTTATCTATTAATTATATATATATTATATATATATATATATACTATATTATAATATAATATAATTTATATATATAATGTATATAGTGAGAGAGAGAAGAGAGAGAGAGCAAGAGAGAGAGCGAGTAGAGACACAGTATAAAAACTTATAGAGTCGCCACTGTGATATTATTTATATATATATATAATACGATATAGTATAATATATATATATATAATATATAATTATATATAAGTATATATATTTATATATTATATTATATATATAAAATATAGAATATAAAAGGGCAGAAGTACTAGCCTCCTAACACAGACAGCAGCTAAGAGACTGGTCTGTTGAGAGAAGTTAAGCTTTTTTCTTTTTGCTTGAAATTCAATATCAGTAAATGATTACTTTGAAATTCATCATTGTAAATCTTTCTTAGAATACTTTACAAATTCCTTTCGAAATTTTTTTTTTTTTACTCCTCTCGATTTGCGTGATTAACCTGGAGTAATATATAAAGGTTAAATTTTCTAACATATGTCTGTTACTTCCATCGAGGGAAGATGAGCGGTATCCCAAGGTGGAAGCTGCTCGGGAAAATGATCTAAATCAGTCCAATCATAATTCATATTCTTTTGTTATCTGGGGAAAACCTGGAATTTTTTTTCCTATCCCACTAAATTTCTCCTCTGCTTATTAATAAATGGCGAAGAAGTGCGGTAAATATCATGGGCAATAGAGCTTATTCTTGTAACCTATATGACCTGTTACATATTTATAGAGCTGAACTCAGTCAGTTGCACTATAGTAGGAATAAAACGAAGTGAACACCTGCGCGTTGCAATAGGCAATTAAAATGGCAATTATTATTATCTTATAAATTATTGATCATAGTTTCTTTTGGAGATAAGTAGTTAGATTTAATTGCTTCCTATTTTGTGCAGACTTCATGTAGTATAAAAACCAATTCGGAAACAATGAAATTTCAGGTCAAAAATATTTTTCAAAACATTCTAAATACATTCTGATGCACTTTCATAATCTATAGAAAAGTTAATCTTCCTTCGCATGGTATATACTAGACCTAAGAATATAATTATCCTGAGCTCAGGTAACTCTCACATTTGATTGCATATATATATAATATATATTATATAAATATATATATCTATATTATATATAGTATTATAATATATATATACTATAATATATATAATATATACTATATATTATATATATATATATATCATTATATTCTCTATAATATATATATATATAATATGTAATATATTATATATATTATATATATATATATATTATAATAGTATATATATATATTATATATATATTATATATATATTATATATATATATAATATATTAATATATTATTATATATAATATATCGCAGAGGCGACCCTAACTCGTGCTGCAGTTAAAGCACAATAATCATTATGGAAACGATCGATCTTTACAAATTTCATAAGGTTACGATAAAATTATGGAAACTAGACATATTCAAATGATCTCAGGTACTAAACTTACCAAAAGATTTGCAAACTGATTATAATAAAGTAAAAATAATTCATTAATATTATGTTATTACTTTAAATCATAAAAAAGTGACGTTGAGCTCGAATCGAGCGGAATATGCGCATAATAAATTTGTAGTATAATATGATACCTATATTAGATGTTTAGTTACATTCTCTTTATTGTATAAATAAGGAAAAACTATTTTTATAGATTCATATATATATATATATAATATATATTATATTATAATATTATATATATAATAATATATATATAATGTATCTATATAAGATATAAAATATATATAATTATAATATATATATAAGATATTAATAGGTAGTATTATATATAATAATATATATCTTATATATATAATAAGAGAGAGAGAATGAGAGAGAGAGAGAGAGAAAGAGAGAGAGAGCCCGTGTAGTAAAGAGTTGGAGGCGGCGGGT
Source organism: Trachelipus rathkii (assembly GCA_015478945.1). Lineage (NCBI taxonomy): Eukaryota > Metazoa > Arthropoda > Malacostraca > Isopoda > Trachelipodidae > Trachelipus > Trachelipus rathkii. The sequence continues at coordinate 34,993 of JABUQX010061672.1, forward strand.
CGCCGCTGAGATACACACTCACACAACTATTATAATATATATAGATATATTATATATACTATATGATATTATATATATATATATATATATAATATATATATAATTTTTATATATAATTATATATATATATTATATATTATATATGAGGCTAATACTTTTGTGGAATGCATGCAATTCGAAGGATAAGGCTTTAAAAAGTGAAATAACAATCTTATAAAGTTTACATTTCTAGTGTCGTATCATTTGTTCCAATAGAGATCTGTATTTGATTATAAAGGAAGAGACATTCAAGGGAGAGTTATGAATTTAGGCAATTAAGGAGATGTGATTACTGTCTCGTGACGCGTGCTTCTAATGAGTAGGACGATGACAATAAAGAGAGAGGAGAGCTAGAGAAGAGAGAAAGAGAGAGAGAGAGAGGAGACGAGAGAGAGAGAGAGAGAGAGAGAGAGAGAGAGAGAGAGAGAGACAGGTCCAGGATTAAAAGAGATAGAGATAAAAAAAGGGAGATGGATTGGGAAAGAGAGAGAGAGGAAGAGAGCAGAGAGAGAGAGAGAAGAGTGAGAGAGAGAGGAGAGAGAGATTGAAGTAGGACAATGAGAAAGAGATAGAAGATAAAAAGAGGTGAATGGATGGGAGAGAGAGAGAGAGAGAAGAGAGAAGAGAGAGAGAGAGAGAGAAGAGAGAGAGAGAGAGAGAGAGGAGAGAGAGAGAAGGCAGAGAAACGAGAGAGAGAGTAGAGAGCTACTCAATTGAAGAAATAGACAATGAGATGATTAAGGTCTAAAGATAAAGAAGAAACATTTTGAACAATGTATTCCTAAGGAAAAGGTTAGAAAAAAGATTGATAGGAAGATATACAATGCTATTGGTTGTGTACGTGTACGGATTTACTACTAATGGGGTAAAATAAACTTGTTGTAGAGAGGGAAAAATGTAGATATTATTGTTTTTGAGTTTATAATAATTAACAAAGATAAGAATAATAAGAACATAAACGAACAATAACGGATAATAAAACAAAAGAAAAACACTTCCCAAAATGTATTATAATAGAAACGTAGAAGAAAATACATAACAAAGATTGCAAGAAAATTTAGTATTACCTTGAAATTTATTCATTTATAAAAATAAAATTTAGTTCTTTTAATGTACGAACATTGCATATTAACAGAGTATACAGAACAATTCCGTCAAACTTCCTTCTCCATATATATATATAATATATACCTTATTGATAATCAATAATACTATATAATATTATTATATTATTATAGATATATAAATATATATATATAATTATATTATACAATATATATAAATATAATATACATTTATAAATAATTCTATTTATATATATATATCGTATAAGCTAATACATATTAATATCTTTATACTAAATAATATAATACTATATATATATATATAGTAATATATTATATATTATATAATATATATATATATATATATATATATATAGATATTATATAATATATATATATATATATATATATATATATATATCATTAATAATATATTAATATGGCAACGTGTTATATATTCTCATATTGTATCTCTCAACTATTAATCGGCTACCAGTAAAACGAATACCTTGGTTGAATGCTGGTCCTTTTAGTACGGAAAATGTAAATAAAAAAAAAAAAAAAAAAAAAAAAAAAAATAAAAAATAAAAAAAAAAAAATCTCAAATAAATAAAATACCTTACAGCGAATGGAAATACATTTTTTGGAATCCTGGTTAAAATTTCATATAGGAAAATGCTTTTATACGGCACACTTAAGGGGGCTTCGCAGACGACGGGATACACTAGGGGGACGTTTTCCATACTCCCCGTAGGGAGGGCGGAGGAACCCTCGCGAAACCCAACCAAAAAGCGGGGGTTTCGGAGACCCTCCGGAGGAGGGGAATAGTCACCCGAAGTTCCCGGAGCGCCGAGAGACCGACTCCTGCATCGTGCGTTACCATAGGGTTATTCTTAGTATTTAGAAAAAAGCAAATTTGATAGAAAGTCTATTAAGTTTAATAGAAGTTATTTATTTTAACGAGTAACCATAAAAGGTCTCTAAATTTTTTATTTTAACAATTCTTATGTGAAATTTACCAGGATTTCAAATGTATTCCATTCGCGGTAGTATGTAGTTTTTTGAATATAATTTCTTTTTTTTTTTACATTTTCCGTACTAAATTGGACAGGATCCATCCAATGTATCCCGTTTACTGTAGCATAATATTTATTGAGCTACATATAACGGATATACTAAACGCTACTATATTATATAATATTATTTATATATAATATCTATAATATTATTATAATATAATAATAATATATTATTAATATATATATATTAATAATATTAAAGTAGTAATTTATTTAAAATCGTGTTATTTGTTCAGTAAGTCCAAAGCCTTGCTAAGGATATGACCGTTGGAATTTCACCCGAACGTTCTGTTTATAAAGTTAGATTTTGTTTTGTGTATTTTAAGCCCTTATATATATATATATAATACTTATATATATAATATATATTAATATATACATATTAATAATATATAATTATATACTATTATATATATATATATTAAATATATACAATATATAATATATAATATACTATATATAATAATATAATATCATATTCATATTTATTATATATATATATTATATATTATTATATATATCTATATATAGTTATAATATATATATAATATATAATAATATATATAATAATATATATAGCTATATAAAATAATAATATAATTTCACCAGTGACGGTTTTTCCTTTTCGTGAAATCCACCTTTAGAACAAGTTCAGTTAGGATATTCCTTCAGAGAACTCCAGATATGACTTGTTTATTAATATTTATATATATATAATATACATATATATATTATATATAAATTTATATATATATATAGTAATTAATATATATATTATATAATATATAAAATATATATAGTATTATATAAGTATTATATATAAATAATTATATTCTGTTTGAAAGTCTTGAAAAAAGTCGACGATGTTGTAATAGAGAGCAAAAGTGAAGTTCTCTTGAGAATCATCTCAGTGTCTCTTGTCTACTATTAATTAAATAGACCGACCTTCTTTCTAAGAACCTTTAAAAACATTGAACTGAAAAAGATATAATACGAAAGCAAAAATATAAATGAAATAAAAAAAAAGAAAAGTAGTATTAGTTTATATAATTTCATTTTGTTGTTGGTGTTGCTCTGCTTGTTTATTTAAGGGTCACAATGTAATTTTCCGGCCTGCGATAGAATCATATTTTGCTCCTTTATAAAAGTGGGGAGATTCGTGTGACTAGCGATGGTGCGAGCTAAGCGGAGACGACCACAACCCACTTGACTCCACCAAAAGTCTAATAATATTACTATTTAACGCATATAGCATATTATTTAAACTATTTATATTTTAACTCTACAAATACTTTAAACTTTTATCGGAAAGTAGAAATCGTTTTAATTATTCCCATAAGAAAAAGAGGAAAAATATCCTAAATTAACTTTATGATTACCCAATCAAAATATATAAAAGAAAAATACTTATTTTTCTCTTATATTCATATTTGATTACTTGGACGGTTTTTATCAAACAGTTAGGACCAAGTTATTTTTATTCAATCAATAGAGTAAAAACTATTGAAAATTTATCAGGTAAATGTGGTTGTACTATTATAAAATTTAGTAGGTATTCTTAATTACTCTTGAATTATAGTCATTTTAAAAAAACTAATAGCATCCTTAATTTATTTAAGGAATTCTTTTATGAATAAGAAAAGTATACAAAAAAAAAAAAATTCTTTGTAGTTCGTTAATAATTTTAATTTTTGAGGGGACACAACGAATAGCAAATTGTTAATATATAAATTGGAATAATAATATTTAATTATTAATAAAATTATTGTTTCTTATTTTCTATTTTCAGTTGTAAAGCTTTATAATGTTTTTTTAACTTACTTTTATAATTTTATTATGTATAATAATATAATTTATAATTATTGAAAGTCAAGATCTATTCAAAATGTACCTAAATATTTTCCCTAATGATATAATGTTTGTTGACTTCTTTTAAAGATCGACACATCAATCAAAATTTTGACAAATTTTATTACCATTATTTTAATGTTACTAACATATTAAATTAAAACTAATTTATAATAAGAACAGGAATTTTTTAAAATACTTTTAT